>QNGE01003132.1:66849-83268 GCA_008508345.1 Paragonimus westermani
ATCACTGCAACTGGCTTGCGCTGCACCAATTGCAGTTCCACCAACACACCACATATCCAGTGTAAACCCGAAGGAATAAGACCGGGAGGTGTGTCAGTGGGGCCTTTCTGTCCAGCCGGCCAATGCCGGTTAGCCAGTTGATCGGCTAATAAGGAAAGGAAAATCTTATATCTCGGAAACTAAACAGAGAGAGGCTATAATGACGAGATCTACACTGAGAAGAAAGATTTGTGAAGTGTAATACAAGAAGCGTTGCAGTATAGGAATGCAGGTTAGTGCATCCCAGAGAAGATAGAGATGAACTCTGAATGAACTATGAAAAGCCAGGCAGACCATTCATCATGCAATACATAAACAACAACAACAACACACACGCGCACTTGACGTGGGAAATCCAAACCGACTGCTTTGAGAACTATCTCGTGCGCTAACGTTTATTCTGACTAATAACGGCCCATCCACAGAACTGGTGTCACTTAATGTCGAGTGTCGACGCGACTGGTTTGGTTATGGCACATCCACAACTGCCGCTTGGGGTGTTGCAGCTAACTTTGGAACGAAAGCGAACCACTTTATTGGAACAGCGCTGGCACACTGATCTGGGACGCTCTTCATATGTTTTTGAGATGAGAAACCATTAAAAATAGGATTTCTTATTTGCTACATCAGAAACGTCCAGCCTAACAAACGACGTTTTCAAAAAGTTCAACCAGCGTAAAATGCATTTTAGACGACCTATGTGTAGATCGCCGCTACTGTATCCCGATGGGCAATCAAGTTCATCAACTTATTACTTGCCGGTATAGCCTCACTTGTTTAATAAACAGTCTTGTTTTTAGGAACACAATTAACAGAGTCAGAACAATGAATAACGTCGCGAAATACAAGTGCATCTGAACCATGATTAACCATACCCAAACAAGACAACGCTAGCTCAAAGAGAGTGGTGTACTGATGTCCAAACCAGAGACAACAAACATCCGTTGAGACTTATTACGAATAGATAAATTACGGCTCCCGTCCGAACCGTAGGAATTGGGTCAGTAGAAGGTACGTACAATAACCCACGATAGGGTGAGAACAATGCGGCAAAAATAATTTTTCGAAATAGTGGAGCAATGAATCAGAAGTTTAAAAGGTACAAAGGATTTCTCGAAATATACTCGAAAAATTGGCAGTTTCGAGGGAAAACGGGATCTCCTTAACGTCTATCATAAGCAATAAGTGACCAAAATCAGCCTGCTACCGTAGTTGAATAGGATGGTTCGGTGTCGTTCCAAAGTTAGTTGCAACATCCCAAGCAGCAATTGTGGACGTGGCATAACCACATCACTCCAGTCGATACTCGACATTAAGTGGCACCAGTTCTGTGGATAGGCCATTGTTGGTCAGAATGAACGGTAGCGCACGACATAGGTTCTCAAAGCAATCGGTTTTCGCTCCCTACATCAAGTGCGCGTGTTCACCCGATTTCGTCGTGCGAACATGCTCGCGCACGTTCACCAGAGTAGCTGCGACTGTCCTCTAAAAATAGACAATGAATTGACCAATAGCACTAGAGTTTGATCTAAACAAGAAAAGTCATGCCAAATACTGCAACCGCCCGCTGTGAGTTCAGTAGGGATGGTCAAATTTAGAAGTTGAGAACAAACAGAAACCATTCAAATATGTAACAATCCTGGCGCCATTCTAAATCACGCTACAATAACACTTCCCCAAATACGTACAAAGGTCTTGGTTTTAATCCAGACTCATGATGCAGGTGTGTTGTTAACGGAAAGAATAACAAGCAAAGAGATGGGTGTATACAGAGGAAAACTGCGAGGCTCAGTTAAAACGGATGAGAGCCAATAAACTTATGGAAACAAGTATGCATACATAAGGACCACATCAGAGTATATGGGAAACAGTCATTGGCTTGATTTACTAGCCAGTGATCGTCAGTGAACTTACACATCATCCAGGTTACGGCTTTTATGACCTACAATAGCGTTGCTGCCAGTCGTAAATCGCGCGGCAGGCGCACCTTTTCTAACGGCATAATGGTCTAAAGACCTAGAATGCACCGTTATATTGTTTCAGTTCCCGGCAGCCAAATGCACGTCTTGTCAGACACGGACCGCCAAACTATGCCGTTGCTCATGTAGCCAGCCTGATTGATGCTACCTAACAGTCTAAGAGAATGATGATGGTACAGCGAGTTTAAAAACTCCTGCATAGAGGTGTCGAGTTTCCGACTAGAAGAGCATACCAAACAGAAAGAACCTAACACTCGAAACGGTCAAAATGAAAAAATCGCGGACCAGCAGTGGCGATAAAGGCGTCCAGTAAAGCACAATCTTTATTGTCCAACACGCTGGACCCCATGCTACGCGGGCCTTCGCGTTTATGGGTTATTAGTCCGGACCACAACACCCCGGTTTGTGTGTCCGACGCCTCTTGTCAAGGCGTTTTTCATCTGTCGTTCCTCGTCCGTTTGGTCGATCTCGTTGGGCGATGGCTCGTGCTGTCCATAATCCACCTACTATGTCCTCTGACCGTATTCTACGACCACGTCGAGATATTCGCCCAGATGTTAGAATGATCATGCCCCCGATCTGGTTATTCATCCTATTTTGCCTGCCATGCCTCGCTCGTTGGTCCGATTCAGTTCAACGATAGCTTATCCGGTCGTCCATGCTGTCCTCGATCCGCTCGCAGTGGGCTTTTAGGCGTACCTTGCTGCACCGTCGATGCATTCCGCCGAGAGTTGGGGCACCCGCACTGCCGGCTTGATAACCCACCACAAAATTACTGTTATCACTAGGTAAACAGCTGCAATCTGTTTATCCCATATTGTCCGGTCTAACATTTGGTAGAAGTTCCAACTGGGATGCCACTTCCATACATATTTAGCATGCAGTAAACCACGAGTGACGAGCGTGCCACAATAGGAGGACGAAAGAGGCAATATGCCAGGTGAGGAAGGTAAAAGTGAGGGCGGAAAAAAAGTTACAACGATGCACACAGGTTCGCAACACGAGCGCCACTGAATTCTGGTCTTCGGTACCGACCTCAAGCAACGGTGTTCACTGTCCTACGGACCCCAGACAGACGGCCCTACTGAAGTAATTTTCACAGTGAGTGCTTCATATCCCGAACACGAATCATGCACTGATTACCGGACTGCCACTTCCAGCATAGCACCGCTTGCAAACAGAGCACGGCGTGAAAGGCGGTGATTTGGAATGCGTATAATGTGGGCAAGCCACCGAAGCCTCTGAGGCGAGTTCAGTACGCCCAATGGTCGGTAGAGTCTATCCATCCTGAAGACACATCGGCGAACTTCATCATTGCTGACACGGTGCTCCCACCACACGCTGCTAACATTGCAGAGACACCGATAATCGGAAACTGATACTCTATGGAAAAAAAACTTTTCGCGAATCGACCTGGTTTCGGAATCGTACAACAGACCTGCAAACATACACTTGGCTTTTCACAGAACGACCTACATCACGTCGACGCCAAAGATGACAAACGCCATGCGGGCCTTTGCCATGCGATTTGTGATCTCATCAGACATTCCACCAACGCTGATACAACACCCAAGGTACATAAACTTCTCAACCACCTCTAACGGCTCACCACCAAAAATGACAGCAGGCGCAAAGTCCTGCCAATCTTGCAACAGCACCTTGCACCTAGTAGGTGCAAAGGTAATACCAAACTGACGAACTGAAGCCTCTAGTCTATCCAAGGTGTTCTGAGCTCCATGTGAACCATCGAAGATTAGGGCGACATCGTGTGCATACTCTAAGTCTCAAAGTCGGGTGCCTGGGAGCAAAACCGCACAATCATATTTGCCGTCTATCAGGACATACTTTGGGATCGCGTCTACCATAAAGCTGAACGGGAAGGAGGAGCCTTGTCGCATCCAAATTGAGATGTTAAATGTCCGCGAATATGTCGCCATATGCCCTAACCATGTCCAAGGTCTGACAGTAAATTGCTTTCAAGATGTTCACACACTTCTCAGATGACGCTTTACCTTCAATTACAGCTCAGCTGTTTGTTTGCAAGATGTAGGCATCTTGATGTTGAATGCTTGAAATATAGACGTAACTATTTTCTAGTAGTTAGGTCCCTTCCCGTCCCCTTCTTTCTTTCTTATATAGGGAAATCGCCCTCTTTCCCCATGCTTGTATGACAGTTAACCATCAGTGTGAAACACTGACCTATCGCTGCCTATGATGATAATGATGATGACTTCTCAGACACACACTTCGTTGACAGATAGTCCCAGGGTACAGCTCTGTCAACCGAGTCCGAAACCCATCTGATATCCAAAAAGAGCAACTTTTGGCCTTCTATATGAACGGGGGAGTCAAGCATCTGTGAAGGTGTGATCAATATATCCACGGCCAAGGCGAAACGCAGTTCGTTCCTCACGCATGTCAGTCCCGCGTTTCGCTTAGTCTACGAAGTACAATAGATTTGAACAACTTTGACGCAATAAGAATCAAACTTATCTCTCAGTGATTTCCACACGAAATGCGTGGGCACTGTTCGAAAGTGAGGACAATGTTAGCCAAACCCCAGTCATTTGGAACAACTTCACCGACCCAGAGTTTCTGAAGCGGAGCCGCCAGCTACTTAACTAAGACTAGACCTCCATCTACAAAAAGGACACGGGGAGTTCTTCTGAGCCGGATGCCTTGTGACGTTTCAGAAAATTGATCTCGAAAGTGATCTCTGTTTCCAGGGGCGGAGAAACATGAACAGGCCAATGAGCACAGATAGAGCTCGAAGGCACAGTTAATAGCACGGGCGATCAGTTGAACTGCAGTTGGAAGTGTTCAGCTCCTCGTCCTAAGCGTCGTTGCAAGTGATGATTAAGCTCAACATCGGCTTTGCAGATCGCCTCGTTCACGCCTGGTTTCTTGCTACCATTTGATTGGATGAGATGAAAAAGCTTCCGAGAGTTCCCGGAGGCAGCGACTTGTTCCATCTCGACAGCGCAGTGTATCCATCAGGCGTTACGATTCTCTCGTAGTTACTTCCGGAGATCCAGGCCCTGTGGACTGAATTGTATGCACTGCTGGATGGAGTATTCCAGCGAGCGTCGAGAAGTTCGGGTGGTTGACAGTGAATGAGTAGTGGCATCACAGCAGGCAGTAACGCACATACGCATTGCATACCGTATGCGTGTGTGTGTGGCCCTGCTAGGTAAGTTTTTCACGTTGTAACATTGATTTTAGATGTTGGGAAGATTTGGCGTTGAACCGGACGGCCTGGAGGGATACGGTTCGGGCGGGCGTCCGAGTGTTCAACCAGCAACTATTGCGTGGTCGCGAGCGGAACCGTGCGGTACGCAAGGGAACCATCGGTGCCATAGATCGCGGTGACGTGACTATATGGCGTTGCGATGTGTGCGGCCGCGAATGCGCTGGCCGTTTGGGGCTAGTAGGTCATCAACGTACTCATAGTACCCCGTCGGCGAAGAGGCGGCGAGTACGCTAGGCTCAGGTAGGTCATATCGGTATANCCTTCGGGTTTACACTGGATATGTGGTGTGTGTGTGGAACTGCAAGTGGTGCAGCACAAGCCAATTGCAGTGATGGCTAAGCGCAGGCGTCCTTTGGCTTCGGTCACTGTAACAGGCAAATCCGAATCGGATGCCGCCAACCGTGTGGCCCTGCTAGTTTGGATGTCAATTTGTGACCGACAGCGAAGTGAACTCCAATCAAAGAGCAATGCGAAACTGACACATAACAGTGCATGACCTGAATCTACGCAGGTGCCCCAGATTGGCTCACAATCCTGAGAACAGCCACGTCACCGATAGCTGACGACCGGTTAGTCCACGAGTGACTCGGCGATGGAGGTCATCAGGTGCTGCATTGACACGTAGAGCGTCGAAAATTAGTACTTACAAGAAACATACCGTTATCCGTACAGAACTGTAACATGTCAGCTATCACAACAACGGATGTTAAATAGAGACTACTGGTGAGCGATCACAACGGAAAACTGACGTAGTGCATAAGAAAACGACGCGAATGATTTGGGTAAAACAGTCGAGGCAAATAAAGATTAGGCTAAATACTAAAATAAGTAACTCACTTGATAATAGGCCGTTCAGTGAGGTTTTCTGCCTACCGTTTGTATAAGTCCCCGTGAAAATCCAAGTACACATAGTCAAGGCGCCAAACTAGCATCACACGTCACGTTTACGCACGCACACATCAGAGAAGAACATTACGATCAATTTATAGAAGTCTGCGGAAGTGCGAATAGGTATTAGTACCAAAATGGGTGAGCTAGACATGCGGTTGGCTGGATCATAGCACACGCCCATGTGACCTTGACAACAGCATTGGCGCGGGCGAGAGTCAGGCACCAAATACTAAAAACAAGTATCCACACACACGCATGCGCACACATGAAACAAACAACGCCCAATGCTGCGCAAGTTCAAAATCATACAGCGTACAGGGAGTAGGTTGGAAATATGAGCCCCGCCAAATTATACCGATGGACTGGAATTAGGGAACGTGTGACACAGACAGGGCGCATGCAAGCAAGAGGTAGATATAAAATGCGATAGAACCTGACTACTGGAAGACGGCTCAGAAGCATGTGAACAAATGGGGAGAACGAAAGAGGCGTTTCTACCGCTGGCACCCGCCCTTACTTGGAAACGGGGGAGACGCCCAACAGTTCATAATCCTACGGAAAACACTCTCATCCACACGTAAAAATGTGTCCAACGTGAGCCTACAAGAGTTTGGAAGAAATATGAATAGGCATTAATACTCAGATGCTCAGGTATGTAACATTGGTGCAACAGCCTGGAGAAACATATCATATAGGGAACTTTGGGAAGAAATGCTGTAGAAACCCAACTAATGGTTTGCACAACACCGCCATCTCAATTTGATACTTAATTTCTATGGCAGCTAGGTTTAAAATGAAAGACAACAAAAGTCAATGAATGAGCTGATGGCATCCGAGCCCGAAATGACTAAATCCATCGGGGGACTGAAAACATGTATCGTCAAAAGTGGTTTACGCCGCATCACTGGTAACTCCATTCAATTACCCCGTATTCGGTGTAAACCAAAAGAAAAATAATATAAAGGAGGATGTGAATAGTGTGGGATTTCGCCCATTGGACTTCACCTAACAGGATCACAAACGCCCCAGATCATATCCGGTCCAGTGAGCAGAACAGTGTCATCACTTTTTCGACGGAATAGTTAACGTCAAATTCAGATAACCCGATTCAACACACAACACAAGTTTGGCTTCTCCAGGTTGCCGATATGAACTAGCACGGTTTCATCGATCTATCAACTTTTCCCGAGCATGCACAAACATAAAAGGACAATTTTACTATGGTTGACTACCTGCAGACGTGGATATTGCAAAGTTCGTTTGAGCCATCATTAATATCAACCGTAGTACAACAGCGGATTACAAAGGTGTATAATTCCACACTACGAAAAGAAAATGCTCGATAATAAAGCGCATGAGAAGCTTTCTCACATTCAAACAATCGACAAAGAGCAAATTACACTCTGCAAACAAACCTCCGGTACACGGTAAGAACATTTGCCGGAAAACATGCTTGTTACCTCCACTGCCGTGTTTCCCTGGCTGTTCTTAATTTGCAGGCAATACAATCAATGACAATATTCGCACCCAACACCCATGACCGCAGACTAAGTTACGAAAGTCGCAACGGAACCTACAATGATTAACTTAAGGGTCACCGTCTTTAGCTGTCTATGCCAAGTTAATAATCATCTGCCTCATGCCTTAAGCCGGCCGGTTAAGGTAGTGTCGAAGAGTGTTTAGTGTGATACACGAACATGTGGAATTCCAAGTAGATGACCCAACCATCTGAATTCATGTATCTTCATTGGCATGCCGTACAGACTTCACTTCTAACTAGGATTCCTAATCCATGGTTGCTTACTCATTGGTGCTACTCAACGTATGCAGTCGAGGGCATGTGTACCGTCAAATACCTATAGACAGTTCAATTTATCCACTGCGATTAGCCACGTCTGAGAGCATCTGGTGACTGAACGGAACCTAGATCATCCCACAACACGTGTGACTTGAGTAAGCAAGCTCAGGATGGTGGCGTTAGCCAGCACGGTTCATCACTAGTTCTAATCATTTATCGACCATTCCAGAGCATGTGCAAACTCCATCGCAGAAAAGAGCATTTTCAACATGGATGGTTACTCGGGTATGTGAATAGCGCACAGTTCCATTGACCTCATCTAATCACCTTCGGGAAGAGGAATAGTGACGCGTAAAACTCCAGTCAGTAAAATAACAGACATGGTTGAAATCAGCGAAGGAGGGATAGAAATTCTGTGCTTCATATCAGCTGTTGCTACGATACTGTCCCACGGAGGCAAACCATAGGAACATTAGAAAAACGTCTTGTCAGGGTGGACGAAATCAGCTACGTTACGTGATCTGAACATAAAAGTATCGCGAACGACTGGCCGTAACTGATGTAACAGTTATAGCTTCATGCGCTAATGACGTTGTGTCCGAATGTCGGTTGACACATGCTACTTGCTATCTACGTACTCATTCCGATCGAGCGTGCACTGAGAAACTTGTTGAATGTAGACCTATTGAACGATAGAATTGCTATGTACGTCACACGTTACACACACACCGGCGTACATGCACAAGCATTCGAACGCAACCATCGTCTTGACTCCTTTTTAATGTATACAGTACCCAGTTTGTTCAAAATCTCGAAACTTTATTTCTTAATTGGCATATGACTGGCCAGCAGATAACTTGTTGGCCTTTTGAGACGGAAGAGAAATCGCTACTGTGAACTGCTAATCGATGTTTAACGAGCAGCCCCAAAAAACCGTCACATAACTCAACCATTTCTTAACGGAAGAATCACTTACAGAATAAGCAAACGCACTTCAGAGTGGTAATCTTCCCGTCCTTGAAAAACCTGCCCATACTTCCCAACTCCATCTCCCACGCGCCGATCTCTCTTATCCAGTAAATTTCATTCGTTTCTACAAGTAACTGTGGGTGTGCACTGCTATAAAGTGACTTATGACGAAACACAGCAGTTAGTTATTGCCTTTGTGATGAGCCCACGGATCAGCCAAATCGGACACTGGTTGCGTCGTTAAAGACGTTGTTCACATGACTGATATTCCTAAGCCAGCGAGGATAGTACGCGAGGATCAGCTTGGTTCAAGTAACGGACGTGAGTACTGTAGCGTTCACCAGATGATTTTTGAGTGGTGAATTGGATTGCAACGGTTACGATCAGGCTTTGCATTATCTTTTCGGGGCGGTCGAAATCTGACGCGTTACTCAGCGTTTGTCTGGTGAACGCTACGTATTCACGTCTGCTAATTGAATCAAGCTGATATTCGCGGAATCTGTCCTCGCTGGCCTACGAGTACTGATTGTGTCAGCAACGTCTCAGAGGACGCAATAGATAGTCGCTGCTATTTGGCATACAACGCCAGGTGACCGGATGTTGTCAGGTTACCCAAACATACGCGGAAGCAACCGTAGTAATTAGCGCACGAATCTGTGACTGAGTGATTGACAGACAGGTGCCGTTAACATTGAGCAGCTCCCATTAGCAAAATCAAGTATGACCGTCCAAACATCCGCGCTACCGCCTCGATCTGTTTAACCCAAGCAGGGACAAAACCACTCAGGGAAACCTCTGCCACTCGGATGTGATGGCCAGGTTTGTGTGCTGCGTTGATCTGAAGGGCTTGGACGCTTTCAAAAGCAACCTGTCCGAAGTACCAAAAGGTATTAGCCAGACAAAAAAGCAGTCACACGTTTAGGGTTGCACTACTGACTGTGTGAGAGTGCTTAGTTAGAGACACGATCCCACGAATACAAAGAACCATTTCTAAACCCTCAGCAATTATCACAAGTATAAGGAAGGGTGATGTTGAAAAGAGTACCGTCACACTGATTGCAACCTTGAAAAAAATCGGGAGAATAATCGTGACGGACTACACATTAAATTAGTAAGTGATAAGTAGCCTGAATGCGTCTACTGAGGAATACTCCTCTGGTTCGTGCCAGACAGACAAGATCACCACTAGTTTTCAGCAAGAAGACTATGGCCAGATATCAGAAACGAAAATACTTATCCAATCGAATAGTGGTCAGCTGAATAATGGCCAAGACAACCGCTGAACGCGGAGGAATGTTTTGTTTACGGCGGTGTATTATTTAACAATGTGTCAGTTCCCATAATAATCTGACGTTTGGTACCAGCAGCCTTTTGAATGAAACACAACAGTGACCGTAGTGAGCATAGGAATGCTTCTCAGGTTACTGCTGAAACATTCAGAAACACTGAGACGTGAACCGATGGAAGTTGGAGTAAATGGAAGCGTTTAGGGCAACATTTTTACAGGGGTGTTCTTTCACGACTAACCTTCAACAGTCGTGCCTAAACATTAATCGTTCGCATCTTCAATCTCAACCCTGACAATAACAACGGAATGTAAGGGCGGCCAACGACATGAGGTGTCACGAAATCTGGTTATAAAAACTAAGGCATGAAACCAGCACAAGCACCAAAACGACAGACTGAGTGCGCATGCTCTACTGAGACCAAAGAGCACATTCTCAAGCAGCCCGTAAGCCAGCGACGGGCGGTCTTGAACAACATCGACATTCAACGAGTCTGCGAGGGCAGCTTGTTGACCTATACGTCTTAGAACGCGAACGTTGGAGGCATGTGTTAATTCGCATTCTAAGTCTGAGCAAAGGACGAGGGAGTTCTGAAGTTGGGTGGTAAGAGATGGGACTTACTGACACAGAGTTACTATGACTGCCGTTGTGGGACCTGCAGAATACTTAATAAAACAGGGGGACGGGAGAGACCTGAGTGTTAATTTTGATGACAGTGTGGGAGAGGTCAACAGTAGCATGTTTTCGCCTATCTACCCTGCTGTATGCAGCAGAGAGAACGATTCAGTTTATACTGTAAGACGGTTGTTGTGCCTACTGTAGGTGCACCAAACAGAGACATTCGATATGTTGTTTAGTGGTACCGTGCAGAATTTGAACAAGAATGATAAACAGATATATACAGATGATAAACAAGCGGGCTGGGATAGTGAAGAGTAATCCTAAGTTAGCTACGAACCTGTCTAATGGGAAGTATAGGATAGTGCTCACCAATTTCGGTAAATTTATTTGCGCAACCAAAAACTCCGGAGTGCCACGCTCAGGAACTGTAATCAACTTGTACTGGGGCACTTCCCCCAGCAGTCTGCTCGGAAAATGTATAGATTAAGCTAAACGATCGAACGGTACTTTTGGTTTGAGTCTTGTGATTCGGGAACCTCTTGAATCAAATTAAGACGTACACTCGGTCTGTAAGGAATAGTAAGGCAACTGGGACTCAACGATGATGACCTACGTTGGATTATTCATCTCAACAATAGCCGGACGATTAGCAGCCCGCACAAATTGTTCATGAAGTCGACCAAGAGACTTTTTGTTTTTCAAAACTACCCACTCTGGAAAGAAGTCGAGTGTGAAAAGTGAAAGACAGCGATTCTTTTACTCACTTCGTTCCAAATGCAAGTCGTACTTGTCCTCGAGGCCTTCGAAGATGACCGTCATGAGGAAAGCTTCAAATAATTCTGAGGTCTGCACTTTCTTCAAAAACGTTGGGTTCACGATGATGTCATACGCAGTACAGCCCTTGCCAGCTGGTAGTGACAAGATTAACCAACCAAAGATTTAATATCGATTATAGTTGACAAGTCGCGTTCATATAGCAAATCACAAAACGTTAGTTGTCACGTATCGTACATGTGGGTTAGGCTGTACTATCAAGCTATCCAATCCCAGAAAAGAGTAATAAGGAAAATCAAGTCTCGAACCACCAACCAACCGACTTGTAGTCTACATCGTTGAGATAATCTCATAACTCTCAAAAAGGCTTCGGATCAGTGATGAGAACGTGAGATGTAAGTGCAAAATGATACACTCCACGAGAACGTGAGGTTAATGACCAAATTTCAACATTTTTCTCATAATACATCTATATCAAACACAAATTTCACTAGCAGTTAATTACAGAATACCACTGCAGTCGATGGAAACTATGGCAAGCTACGTCACAAACAGCAAGCCGGCTGATAGAAACAAGTAGATTGAAGTACAGACGAATTTTTGCGTCCCATTGTCAAAATCGCACCGTACACCTTGGCACATTCCGTTTGGCTAGGTTATAACCTCAGGTTGGACACCAACCGCAGATGATCTCAACCTACGCATTCAGAAAGATATTCCAGTCGGTCCCTTCAAAAAAGAACCACTAGACTCGAGTTTCGCTTTTGGTAGAGCTCATGAGTAGTGCACATCCACGTCAGGACTGAGATAAGAACTTCAGGCGGTGTGTCTCCCATCAAGATTATTGGGCAAACTGACGACTACTCACAAGCAAAAGTGATTGAGCATCCAGATATGACGAATCGATCGTATCTAACGCGAGGTCGATGGAGCAGCGGTCAGCACGGTTGCCATACGAAAGCGTGGACTGCGTCCTAATCCAGGCTGTCGTAAAGATATACATTAGTGAAGAGCTCCAACATGGGAAAAACCCGAGCCTAGTGATTCCCCTTGAAAGAGGCTGGTTGGAAAGTTCACTTTCGGGGAAAGACTGTAACTGTTCAATTCGTTTATAATCATTTAATTTTAACGGATTTTCACAGGCATGGTGTTCACAAATATTACCTGTTTCAAAAAGAACATACACTTTCTTCGTCTGTCTTGGTCACGTGAAAACATTCTAAAGCCAACCAACTACCTGGAATGGTGACAATCACATGATAAAACCACACGTAAGCGATGACTGAGTTTCTTCATGCAATCTCTGGTATACTGATTAGTACTTCAGAAATGACAACCAAAGCATCAAATTTCTTCCACTTAGTTTGAGAAATAACCATTAGGAAAAAGTAAACAGGTTTATATTTGCGAAAACCCGACCGCGATCCAAGCAGCATACAAGCTGACGCTCACATACAGCAGACTATCTGTTTGAGAGGCATTATCTGAAACCGCGGTTGTATGATAAACAAAACTAACAATATTTAATGGGCTTATGATGTTGAATCCTTTAGCAAAAAGACTGTCCAGAATCAAACCTTAAGAGGAAGGAATATTGGGATCGAAATTGTCAGGTGTCAGGAAAACGTTAGTAGTTACAACACGGGTTCCGTAGACCAAACTAGCACACAGTGCACACATAACTAGAGGTCTGGCCTACAAGACTGCAAAGCGCGGCGCTGAATCCATGATTCAGCAGCGGTTATCTACCAGCATACGAGTTCGCACTGTCTTTTATCCAGAACTCCCATGAATATGTTAGAAACGGGTGATCAGAAGGCAGCTAATACGCTGTTCGCCAGGATGCCCAGGGTGAATGCCATGTTCCGTGTCCACTTGGGTAGCCAGTACCGAAGCAATGCATAGGTCATCCCGTAGGGGTTTAGAATCACGTTTTTCTTATACATATAGAGGAGCAAACGAAAGCTCACTAACCCGGGCATAACCCTTACAGTAGTCCCAGAATAGTACATAAGAACATACCCACAAAGAATGTAGGGAGCAGGACTTCCCCTGTAGAAACAATATGAAACCCAAGCTAGTTTTTCGAAAGATGGATCAGAGATCACATCGCCTTTCAACTTTACAGCAACACTAACTAAATTCTCTTACCACAACCATTGGTGTTTTATTGACTTGTTCTTCGTGTGTCTATACAAACTTCCCCACCATTGAAGACAGCTTTCAAAAGGATTCTATAGAAAATACTTGCACGTCTTAAAGCCAAACCCTAGGGTGAAAGAATAGCTTGCCCGTGACAGCTGCCGTTCACTTCTAGACCTGAAATATCTAAAACAACCTTCTGGGTAAACATGTTACCTGAGAAAGGCCGCAATGCAGTTAGGTAAGATTTCGATCCTGGCTTTAATTGAGTTTCAAGGACCATCTATCTAATGTGGCACTCGCCGAATATTACTTGCATGAAATTTAATAGTATGATGTAAGGATTACCATTTGATACATCTCTTTTGAATATCAACGTTTACAGTGCATGGTTACTTTACACGATGTGGAGTGTAAAAACATTCCAGTTCACATCTCCGTTGTTTCTTACATTCCAGTCTCGATCGCATGTTCTAAGTGGCAGAGACACTGACGGTACACAGGGCCAACGTGCCCAGCCTCCGCTTTTCTTTAATGCACACTATATGGTGTACGTCATGCGACGAATGAGACCGTTGAACATTTCTAATGATAACGATTCGAAGAGTACTAGTCGCATAGGTAAAATTGACGCCAGAGGAGTCCTCATATATGCATTATTAAGTAGTACCAAGGAGTAACTTTGCTGAGTGATGGTGATGGGTGGAATCACCATTCATTCATTCATTCGGAAAACATAGGATACTAACCAGCGTCTAGTTCTGCATGTGGCTCCCCAATACTCATTGGAATTTTGAAAGGCGGCGACCCTTCAATATCCTCCAGAATCGCTCGGAGCTCGTCTTCTGTTATGTCATTAGGTTTTGGCACCTTATCCGAATGGCAAATATTTACAAAAACCTTCTCGTTTGAAACAGTTCGCAGCTTGACGCAAAAACCTTGTTGTCATCAGCGAAAGATTCGGGTAATCGAAACAAAGATACCTTCGGACGGAATGATAATATGTGCTTGTGGTTTGGTTTCATCATATTTTTCCTAAAAAAGAAAATAAAAACAACTGAGGAAACTCACTTGACTCTTGACGATCTCCAAAATATTCATCGTATATTATTCACGTTCTGTTCGGCATGTAAAAAGATGGAAAAGGTTAAAAACTGGAAGGTGCACCGGTTAAGACACTGAAAAACATTCAGGTTAATTTAACAAGCTGCAGGCCGGGAAAATGAAATATGTGAACCGACGATTCTAGTATTATTATTATTATTACTACTATTGTATACAAGCAAACGGTGAATTTTAAGTTAAGATTACGCAGAAGGCATTTTATTTAAAAGAATATAGAGCAGGAAACACAAAGATAATCAAAGAGAGGTAGGAAATCTTCCTTTCACACTATGAGCAATTTTGGGAACTTTATTATCGTCCTCACCTTTAAAAAACTGTCTAAAGGTAGTCAGCACTGCAGGTACCTGTTCCAGCCTGAGGGTGTATCTTTCGGTATCCACAGCCAGCGACATTTAGTCTGTCGAAACATAGACGGGAAAATACGGAGGACCAACGGAGGTATAACAGAGGCCCATTCACGGAATGTCCACCATAATACTGGCACCAAAAGGGCCACACAGGATAATATGACAGGCATGCGTAGGCGCGTCCAACACCCCAATCAGTGAAACGAAGCCACCTTGCGCAGACAGCTTACTTATTCTCAGCAAGTCGACGAAACCCATCTACTTACGTGGTGCTGTGATCACGTATGGACCATGCTTCGCAGACATCTATTATCAGAGCAGATAGCCTATACACACCATCGACACGGAGCGACCAGGATGTGCAGCTGCAGAACAGTGCAGCGCGCACAGTTACATGACATACTTCGCCCTTCAAAAGGACAGCAATAGCACGCTGATTACAGGGTAATGGATTTGCAATGACCAAGTGAGAATCCGCGATAACTGAGGCCACCACTCTAACGCCAACATCATCATCAGTATAGAACTGTTGGTGTTGTAAGAACTCAAGGTTGTATGTGGGCTGAGATACTTTCAGGATTCTCAGACATAGAGTAGAGAACGGTTAGGATACTTAATCAAAGCCTTTGGCTCAAAAGCCTGTACCGTAAGAAAGCGAGTGAGTGGCAGTATACCAGAATTTGTAATTTCCCGGAAAAAGATGTCAACCATCTTCCAACCTTCAATCTGGAGGACCAGGAGACGCATCATCATCATCATAGACAGCAATACATCAATGGTTCACATCATCATCATCATCATCATCAAAACAGCCATGAGCCTGACCAAAAAGGTTGAATTACCCGTAGTCCAAAAAACGGATCTCCAAAATGAGAACAAGATTGGATTCAACAATTTCTACTGTACTATTAACAAAATGCATCAATAATTACAAAAGGCAGACATCAATCGTCATCATCATCATCATCATCAAAACAGCCATGAGCCTGACCAAAAGGTACTGTGGCTCGGGCCGCCGCTCACCTCAACAGTGACGTGGAATATCCTAAAAGGAAAGAGTACTACGAAGGACAAAAAAGATTGAAGAAGACTAAATGGAAGAACTAGAAATGGTATGGATACAGGTACGCCATTGACTGCGACACACAGCCATCTCGGATAGCGTCCCTAACCAACGGTTTGAGTGATCACGAGGACC
>QNGE01003133.1:4150-36023 GCA_008508345.1 Paragonimus westermani
ATTTCACTGGTTGTATAGCTGCCACTTGCAACTCGGTTGTTTGTTCGCAAGGTGTAGACACCTTGATGTTGAATGTTTGAATGTAGGCGTAGTTATTTTCGGTAGTTAGGTCTCTTTCCGTCCCATTTTCTTCTTCTCTCTTCCTATATAGGGTTTACTTTTTCTTCATGGTTGTGTGGCAGTTAAGCATTAGTGTGAACCACTGATGTATTGCTGTCTATGATGATGATGATGGTCAGCAGATTTGGAACAGTCCACTAAGGTTGAGGTCCGCAATTGGATTTCAATTGCCTGATGTAGTAGAGCTACTGCCCCAGGTGATCTCGTGCCACCAGTTTTAGTGAGGATAGGGAGGCATTAGTGGTTTTCTTGACTCAGTTGTCTCAACTTGTGTGGACCACGTCTCTGTGCTGGAATCACTCGATAATAGCTGTTGCGTATTTCTCGACTGTAAAAGTGGTTTGAATCGCGTAAGGGCTCACCGACCAAGTATGTGAGCATACTGTCGGTGCTTTATTCCTAGAATTCAGCTTAGCCTAGGGTCCACGATGAACTGCCTGACAGTTTCAGCATCAGGAGTGGTGCACGTGAAGACTATCCACTTTCACCATTCTTGTTCAATTTTGTCATGGGGAAAATAATGGCGGACTGCTTCCAACACTCACAAGATACTGGTGGATACTAGTAGAACACTGACTGACCTTGATTATGCTGATGACAAGGTGTTACTGCTTGACAATTTCTAAGCACCACAAACTGTTAAACGCTGTTTTGCACCTTGCCAAGTATTTCGGAATGCGTTTTGCAGCCTCAAAATGTAAAGTGCTCCTGTGAGCTTGCTGTGATTACGTAGATTTAACGTTGAGTAATGAATTCATGGGGATTGTTGGTCGATTTGTTTACTTGGGAAGCTGCAGCTGCGACAGTGGCAGAGATGTGCGGAATGAAACAAGAACGCGTATCTGTAAGACCAAGGTGGTATTCACTAATCTAGGATGCCTCTGGTGACAGAGAGGCTTAAGGATCGCGTATGTCGGGTAGCAGTGGGGATGGCATTATTTTACGGCAGCGAAACATGGCTGCTGAGGGCAGATGATGTGAACCGTTTCCAGATATTTGAGCACCGGTGTCTGCGTTTGATTGTTCACGTCGGGTGGCACCAGAACGTCTTAGCAACGAAGAAGTTAGGGTGCGCGTATTTGTTAATGATTGTCAGTCAAGTTCTTTTGTTCAACCCTTACATTTGCACAGACTTAGATGATTAGTTCGTGTACTAAGGATGCCAGCTAATCGTCCGCTGCATTGAGCATTGATGCCGTTGACTGGAAGAGGGTGCAAGATGGAGAGATGCGTTGGCTTGGGAGAGTGAGGTCGCCCACCAAGGGCTTGCCTCCAGGGCTGGTCGCTTGGCAGTTAGGTCTCACTGAGAACCACTGATGTGTTGCTGTCTTTGATGAAAATGATGCTGTGAACTAAATGCCCCGACTTCTTGATTGTCACTCGAATTGCACGTCGCCCATTTTTACGGTATGCATATTCCATTGTATGCGTAACCCTCCTTGGCGCTGGGGTGTCAGCAGTCGTACACAATTGCTCACCTTATACAGATTGAACCTAAGTAGAAAGGCCGAATGGGAGTCTAGCCCATCATGCAAACGCCATTGTGCACAGTGATGACCGATTCAGTGTAAGTTAAGCACGCTGATACTCATCATGTATATCGGCGAAATGTTGACGTTTTGAGCGTCAATCTCAACAACGATGAGTTGAGCGCATCATTTCTTACTGCATAACGTGTGTACGGAAGTCAATGAGCTTACCTATTTTGTATAGTTTGTTCGGTGTCCGCGTTCGTAGCATACACTCGGTTGAAACTATGCTGAAAGATCTCAGTTTTGTCTTGCAGATTTCCATTTGGAAGTGTCATCTTATAGGTTTTTCGGTAAACATTTAAGCCCGTAACGCGCCGTATCACCCATCACAATTATATTTTGCAGGTCTGTCTAATTAATCTACCCTTCAAGGGTAATAATGGAACAGTTATTTGGGCAGAGGCTTGGAACAGCACTGCACTATTAAATAATTAACAAGAGAACAGACAGATTTCCGGCCTGGTCGCAGGTGCATCGATCATACTTTCACTTTACAGCAGATATTGGAGCATCGGTACTTATTTTCTCAGCGGCGACAGTCGTATTGTTGAAACTGAAGATTGTGTTTTATCCCTTTGCTCGATACGCTTTCTAGGGTTCTCTGGTTGACTGTTCCCTTGGGTCGTGAGTGGATGCTGCCTACTTGATTGGGGTCCTCATGTACACCCGAACCAATGGCTAGAAACGGTATCCCAGATAATTGCATGCAACAATCAATGGTACATTTAGATTTATACCACACCCAGCCTAAATTAGTCTTGTTTTGTTCGTCGGTATCCCTTTTGGTAACTTTTCTTCGAAGTTACTTCACGTTACATATGCGGTGAGCGGTGACTCGAGTCGCATTACTCTCAGGTCAAGCTCGCGATAGTGGTGGACAAATGAGTAAACTTAAATAATTAATTAATCGGATCTATTCGGACCCGGGACTTCATCGCGCTTCAGTGTCCTATTTTCGAAAGTCACTTCGTTTTCTGACGCAGGATCTTGCAGACTATCATAACTAACCATACAGTCTTCATCATTCACTGCTGAATGAGTTGATCCGGGCATGCTGAATTGTTCCTCGAAGTGCTCAACTCATCCGTCAAGTCATTGTTAAGGGTTCTAAGGTCGCGAGCCGTCTTTCACTTCTAGTCTCATCAACAGCTTGTTGGTGGCCAGTGAAATCAAATATCATGGGACATTTCATTCGGCCCTCTACGAGTTTTTCTTTACGTGCGTCTTGCAATACATCATCATTATCATCGTCATCATAGACAGCAATACATCAGTGGTTCACACTAATGCTTAACTGACACACAACCGTGAAGAAAAAGCAAACCCTATATAGGAAGAGAGGAGAAAATGGGACGGAAAGAGACCTAACTACTGAAAATGACTACGTCTATATTCAAACATTCAAAATCAAGGTGTCTACACCTTACAAACAAACAACCGAGCTGCGAATGAGAGTAAGACGTCACTTGCAGCTCGGCTGTTTGTTTGCAGAGTGTAAGCACCTTGATGTTGAATGTTTGACTATGGACGTTGTCATTTTCAGTAGTTAGGTCCCTTCCCGTCCCCTTCTTTTTTCCCTCTCTCCCTTCCTATATAGGGTTTGCTTTTTCTTCACGGTTGTGTCAGTTAAACATTAGTGTGAACCACTGATGTATTGCTGTCTATGATGATGATATATTGCAAGACGCAATACGCAGATCCTACAGTAAGGGTTTTACATGGTCGGCGTCGGAGAGCTTTGTGAACTGGCTCGTGGAAGTCAGAAGTGGGAGAGTCAAGTGAAACAGTTCTATGAATCCAGTCGTAACGAATCCCACGAAGGCCTTCCGTGTTGTTTACCGTATTGTGGGCAAACCCACTGGAGCTTTTCCCTGAACGTGACCATCTTTGTAGGTCCATGAGCAGATTGTGGCAAACTGCCTTTTCTTTGTAACTTGTTATACACATGCTGATTATTATTATCGTTATTGTTTTTTTCTTTTCGTCGTCTAATTCCTTTTATGCCCACCGTCTTCTTTGTTTTGCCGTTAGTTTGCTAGTGTAAATCTGACGTCTACTGATTGCATTCTCTTCACGTACTTTGTTGTTCGGTTACTGAACAGATGAAATTGGACCTGGCTACAGATTTACCCATCAGCAGTCCACCCTCTCCGTTTGATCGTGGGTGCCATTTTCTAGTGAACTTAACAAAAGAAATACTTAGGCACGTGTCATATGGTGTCATACTGGTGATTACTGGTTAGACAAACCTCATTGTGTCGCTTGCACATATTGAGTCATGTATCCATTTCTTAGTCACTTCGTTTGTGTAACTGGCTAAAACGAAGGAACCGTTGTTCTAGAATGCACCCTGAATTAGACTAGACGTTCTTCAAACGCGTAATTGGTTACTTCTATTTCAGTGTTCATATGTGGTTTAAATCACTCATTCGCATCTGATCTCAGTTTCTTAATCGTTTATTTTTTCTTTTTGCTTAGCGTCTCCAACCATGATGTAACGTTGTCTTTCGGACCCTAAGTCATTCTCGTACAGTCGTCCGGCTTGCATACTCCAGTCATGCTCAAGGAAAGAATCATAGATTACTTTTACACATGTGGTTTAGATGAGCAGGTCGGTCTGGAGCGATCAGACTTTGGTGAGTTCATGGTTTTTCCACTTACTTGACAACTAGATAAAACTTCCGGTGTTGGGGTTAGAAATTATGATCTCCTTCCCTTGGAAAAGTCATTCAAATCGAAAGTGCTGCAACATTTTCCCGAATATGTACCAAACTGTACATTTGATGCTGAGTCGACAAGTCTGGTACGCCGTCTGTGTTTATTCTCAATATCATAATATTTGTGATTCTCCTTGCTCTCGTTTTATAGGTCACGATGCCCAATGGGTTGCGTTTATGTACACAACGACAAGTGCATTTACGAAATTATACTTCACCACGTAGACACACGTTTATAATTACGAGGGAAGACGGCAGCAGAGTTCACGGTTTGGCCTTGTTGTTCCCAGTTGAAGTCACGCACGTGAATATCAAGGAAGCAGTCTGTTCGTTGCAAGATTTGCTCATTGGAAACTTGCCCCAGGAACATTGGAGTCCAAATGGTGACGACCAACGTCCGCTCTACGATCGGAATTCAGATGTGCTGTTCACAATGAAGGTACGTACTGGTTTTTGGCGTTCAATGCCGTCATGGATTTCATTGACTTTAGCTCTAATATTACTCTTTCTCTGATTTATGTGTAACCGTTACGTCTTATGTTTCAAGTGATTGCTTGTTTTTCAACTTTTTCTTTGTAGTCTTGCTGCTTGTTAACTTCTCAGTGTTATGTAATTATCCGTGTACTTCCAGAGATTTTCCTGTACGGGGCGACTCCTGCGAAGTTTTTATCACAATGTATATCCTCACTGATACTAATTAACGTTTGGTGTTTTTTCCCTTAGTCGTGTATCCTCGTTTCTTAATTGTCGTTGTCACTGTCCGAGGTAGCTTAGTGGTAAGTATATCCACTGTGAATCACACTGTTGGGGCTCGAGCCTCCTTCCCCATCTGTCCGGTTTTGGTAACTTGGCAGTGTACAGTTTACATGCCATCTTGTACAACACACAGCGGGAACATTTTCAGTGTTTAAAAGTTCGAAACCCACCTTAACGAAAATTAAAATGGACTATAGTAATGACTGGTAAACTGTTTGAACAGATCACCTGTCACAGTGGCAACTGTACGCTAATCCTTCAATGTGAGTTATGTATAGACGCTTTATGTTTTACATAGACCTATCTTTGCCTTCGAGAAAATTTGTGTGTATTCTATTACAGCCACATATGTGAATAATCGTTTTTTTAATCTGAAAATTTGCTCACACCTACTTACTCTTGTACGGTAGCTTGATAGTTGCCGTTTTCACTTACGTTTTCCGAACGAATCTGTCTGTCTGTCATTTGTTGTTCTGATTTTCCGATTGATTTGATATTTACATTCCTGTCGATCGTTTACAGGCATTTGGGGTTCTTTCCCGTTTCCCGTTTATCCATGGACTGTTCGGTTGGCTCGAGGACCTGTGGGCCAGCATGTTTATCTCAGTACCGTCCAATCTATCGGTTGAGGAGTGTATACATAAGCTGCTCCATCAGACAACGTTACCCGATCCCGGACAGTTCTTCACGTTTACCGGTGCATTTCGGAAGCATTTTGGATACGTGCCTGGTTCGTTTTGTTCACCCATCTGTCGAAACCTTCATAGCCGGTTATATGGGTGCAGTATCCTATGCGCTACTATTCTAGCCTTCTTGCGATATCGATAGTTCTTTGTTGTATTGTTCATTGGTGTCCTTGAAGATTACGTCACGCCACTATTCTGTCACTGCACTACATTCTTGGACAAAGCATGGACGGCGTGTTCTGCAGCGTTCTGCCTGCGCGGATCCGGCAACTACATTTTGTGTGAACTGTACTGCCCGCGGTCATACATGCTGTAACTTTTCTAGCGCACGCCGGCGTAAAGAAACGAAGCCATTTTCCAAGGGGCTATTCAGTGTAAGTCGGAATCGTCTCCAGGGTTGGGGCACTTGCGATTTACGTAGTCGGAGACTGGCAACTTTAGGTGTGATGGCGGCTAATTGGGATAATCGGGGCGAATGTTGTTGTTTAATTGAATTGTCTGAACAAAATGCGCTTAGGGGCGTATGACAGTGAAATCCTTCCGAAAGCTATTTTGCTGTCGACGCTTTACTCTCACCTTTAGCTCGTCTTTTTTTCCACAGTGCTCTTCTGTTGATGTTGAATGTTTGGGTTTAGGCATAGTTTCGGCATGGTTGTAACTATGTCCACTTCCTTCTCTTCTTAGCTGGTGGTTGGCTTCTTCTTCATGGTTAAACGTAAGCGCGAATTTCTGACGCATTGCTGTCTATGATAATGCGACCATTTACCATTACATACCATCTTGCTCATGTTTTCATCAATGAGCGTATTTGTAGCCCGCTTGCTGGTAACGATATCCACTACGAGCCTTCAGGTTACACCTTCAAGCTTATGCTATCTCAATAGCCTTTTTTGTACATTCGAGATCCTACAGCACAATTTATGGTCTGGTGTCCACCTTTAAAACTGTTCTGTTCTTTGTCCTCATCTCTAGGTAACTCGGCAAGCCTGAAAAATTATAAAACCCGTTATGAAAGCTAAATATGTTGATCTTACATTTGGTGTTTGTTTTCGTTCACCTTTGGGTCACTTATAGCTGTTACTGAATTAGTTCGGTTTTGTTGGGTACAACGTTCTACTCATTGGTCGACAGTATCTGGAATCGAACAGGGCCGTTCCAGGTTCGGTATCCTCATCACATCAGTGGCACTTCAGAATAACTGACAATTAAAGGTAGACACGTTGAGCATCCTCGTTGTTCATAGGCCAGGTTTCGCAGCCTTAGTGGAGTGCCACCTATGCACCTGCATTTTATTCTCGTCTCCCTCACGAGAACAGACCTTGCCGATGTCGTAACTAGTGTAATCTGTCAACCGTTGATCAATTTTACACCGTGATTTGTGCATCATCAACCACTTCTCTCTTTGGAGAAGCTGCTCCTTATATAACGGTTTTTTCTTTTGTTGCTTCCATATGGTTGATTTGTGAGTTGCTTTCATATGTCGGCCCTTCCACATATGTTCTTTCTAGCCGTGACTGCCCCTATTCAATCTTTGATGGACGGACAGTTTGAGGTTTCTGGCTGTGTAGAGCTGCCACTTTTTGAATACTCAATGTTGGAGCTGTTGCGGCTGATTCACCTGGATGATCTTCTACGCCTTTTTGCCTGTGTGCTCATGGAGCATCGCATTATACTGTTCTCATCGGGTGAGCAAGCGGTTTTCTGAACTACGTTTGTTAATCTGGCGCGAGAGTTTGAGTCGTGTTTACCAGTCCGCACACATTTTTTCTTGTTATCTCTCCCGTATCCTCCATGTTGCACAAGTCGTTTGGTTTTGGGTTACCTCTTGTCAATAAGCTAGTTGCTGCGATAGGTTCCAGCTCTGTTTAGCTGAGCTATTCATGCTCTTTCTCCAAGTCAGTCTGATTCTTTCCAGTCAACCTGTATGCACGTGTAAATCATTTCACCGTTGAGCTAGTTTCTTCAAAAAACATTGAAAAATTTATCTATACATTACTACTCAGATGATGTAGAAACGTCCCGTCGCAAGTTTACTATTAATCCCAAGTTGAGCATTACTCACATTTGATAACAGTCTTCATATATCCGGCCAGCCCCTTCCGAAATGAAGCACTAGAGTCGGGTTTCGCTGTTGTTAGAGCTCGCCAGCAATCCACATGAGTACCACAACCCGGATTAGAGCTTCGGCCATACTTTCATGAGCCAGCCATGTTGATCATTTCGCCATTGACCTCACCTTAGGCACGACCGAATTATCACATGTAAACGCTCAACCACTTTCGCTTGGGAGCACTGATTAGGTTGCTCGATTGTCTTGATAAGTGGCAAAGTAACCATTAACTCCAGTCTATAAACCCGCGGTCAAGATGTCCGTGATTGGTCAAAGTCTTTGATGTCAAACTTCGTAGACGAAAGTGGCTTGGCGTTCACGTATGGTAGCAGTATGAGGTCAGTTGGGCAGTGCTTAACACGGTTGCCTCATGAACGTGTGACCGGATTTCTAATCCTGACCGTGGTAAGGATGTGCACTATTGACGAGCCCTAACAAAGGCGAAACCTAAGTCTACTGCTTCTTTTCAAAAGAGGTTGGCCGGTAAGTCTATATGGATGCGACGGGTGCAAGCAAGTATGTGATGTTCAACTTGAAATTGACAAAATCCCCAATTACCCATCAGTAATTTATTGTTATTGTTTTAGTCATAGTCGTTGCAAATGATTGCGACGAACCTCCATCGACACGCCATATATGTTGAATGTTTACAGCTCATCGAAGTCACACCTT
Source organism: Paragonimus westermani (assembly GCA_008508345.1). NCBI lineage: Eukaryota > Metazoa > Platyhelminthes > Trematoda > Plagiorchiida > Troglotrematidae > Paragonimus > Paragonimus westermani. The sequence goes on from QNGE01003133.1 coordinate 12,744, forward strand.
GGCAGTGATATGAAATTCGCGCGGACTAGACGTGTTACGTAGTTAGTTACGATTAGATTATTAGTCGTGAAGCTATCAGTTAGTAATACACATCATTATCTTGTTTGCTGCGTCCTCGAGTTAGAAGGCCTCATTGCCAAGTGAATCGGATCACTACGTCATTCATTCTCGGTGTGGTCCCCGAAGGAAACCCCAGACGTTTGAGTCCGCTGGGTTCCCTCAACTGAAACCCTACTCACGGCACAAGCAGCAGGGGTTTAGAGTGCTACTGTTATCATGACGGTGAGATTGGTCAACCATTTTCAGTCTTCAAATTCTATTTCTCCCCCCATACCCTCCACTTTCCCTGCACTTTTTGTTGATTCCTTATATGGTGATTGTTTTCCGAACCGAAGACAGCTCGGAAGCATGGACTTTTTAATGTCCACTCTGTTCGACAGATAAATCAATCAACTACTTTGGCCAGAATTCCCTCTAACCCTGATGCTTGCTATATGCTTTTGTGATACACGAATGAACGGTTCTGATACCTTTATCAACCAATATCTAGCTGTTATTCACTCCAAATGAGTATACATTCTTCAGATTACTTTCGATCCAAATACCCTTAGCGTCTCTGATGACGGCGAGGCTGAATTTTGTTTTTAAGCAAAAGGGGGATCTCATTCCGAGTATCAAAGTGAGGTAATGCCTGCCTGATTGGTTGATAACCGCTTATGCGCTGCCCGATTTGGCACTTGGGGTAAAACCTGTCGGAGCTAATCAGGAAAGCTGCTTGTCCATTATATTAGCATGCATTCCTACTGATGTTAGTTCGGATGCTGTCAAGAGTACGTTCTGTGACGCTCCCTTTAACCTTTACTAGCAAAACAAACACTCAGGCTCATTAATACTAACGAGATATTTTGCTAGTTAATTTGACCGTCTTCCTCGAAAGGGGAGACCGTGTGTTTGTTTACCGCACTAACGGTAGCTAGAGACCGCTGCATATGTGTGAATCTTACGGTGTGTATATATGGGGTATTGCATTTCTCCACGATGAGATCGCCCAGTAGAGCTCAGTGGTGGATAAAATTAGATTTTGTAACAACCCTTCACAAATGGCTCCACTTTTATAGAAGTCCTTCGTGTATTTTAAGATTCCTTCCCAGACCTAGAGCATGCTGTTGCTAGTGTCCGTTTTTCACTTTTTTCTCTGAGGCTATTTGCTCGTAAGTGTTAGGTATCCACTGTACTGACCTTCTACCGACCACCATGAACGAACAGATTGCTTAGATCTAGTCAGGCGAGACAATCGAAAGAACGTTGGAGTGAAATCGCGCTTTCTGCGCGCGCCGGCTCTAAAACAAGTACCGCAGGAGCTGTGCAGGTGGAACAAATGTTTTTCTAAGGTAAGTGTACCTTTAGAACAAGCGTCACTCGGGTTTCCCGGGTCTTTATGCCACAAACTTGAATGCGGGTCGGTTAAAGGCGTACCCCACAACGTCGAACACCGCTTGATCGTACTGTTAGAGTTAGAACGCGGCTTTGTGTCTTGACTCAGGGTTACGTGGGATTTGATTCGATGGAGGTCATATTTGAAAAAGGTGGTTCAGTGCGCTGGGCATACTGACGTGGAGGAGAGACTACAAAGTTTGGGGAACCTTTTAGCTAGCCTGAACGGGATCATGTAATCATGAATAGTCACTTGTGTCCCAGGCAGCACTCCATTAGAAACAGTATTGACTCTGATGCTTGGACTTCTGAAAGGTAACAAGGCCACAAGATCAGACGCCACTTCATCTTTTCAGAGGTTGACACAAAACGTGGCAACATAGAAGAATGCCTTGGGGTTGCTACTTTCAACAGTTATTCCAGTTTTCAAAAGGAACCCACGATCTGTGCGACGGCCATATAGTTGTCATCCTTGTCTGCATCGGGTCGGTTCACTAACTTGCGGGTAAGCGAGACACATGAAGAGCAGATAGAATTCCCGTTTCTTCCTTGTGCACCGATCATCCACAACCTAGAGCGATGTTCTTCAGGCACACGTGACCTCCTCTTTGCTGAGCATCATTGACATGAACGAATTTCTTCGTTATATCCACTGGGTCTGATTCACTTAGAGCATCAGCGGCTGTGCAAAGCCGCGTTGTGCTCTGGAGCACCATGGTTAAGAGGTACACTGAGCTCAACCGTCGCGCTAAGTAAAATCAATATGTGCTGTTCATTAGCCTAAAATCTTCGTGGTAATTCAATTCGCTGACTAAAAAAGCTGTTCTACACGCTGTTGTATGTCAATCAAGCCAGTATTCGCAGTTACTTTCGATTAGTGTATTCTACCAGGATGACCGGGCAACCTAGATTTTACTCACAAGCGTATTTGGCTAAGGGTTTTCTTACGGTCATTCGGTCGTACCTAGTATTAGGTTAATGCCACAGTGGTCAACACGGCTCCTTCATGAATTCGTTATCGGGGTTGGTAAACCTATTTTGGCAAAACTGTTCGCCACTGACGAGCTCTAATCAGACGTAACCTTGAGTCTATAGCTTCTTATCGAATAGCGTTCCCCGACAAGTCTGTTCGAATGTGAAGACTACTGTGAGTCCGCGTCCGATGGCCATTCGTTTCAGATGGTAGTAGATCACTGAAGATCGTCGTTGTAGCTTTAGGTCACATGATCTTTTTTAGTCCACTGTCTCCCAATGTAATCTTCTGGGTTAATCACCTTTTTTGACTTTGTAAGTACTACAGGTTTAAGCCATTTTTCACCTGCATATTAGTCGCTTTACGCACTTGTGTGGAATATAGCCGGGAAATACCTTTTACGCATGATGTTAGCGAGTTGCCTAAGTGAACTTGACACTTCAACTAACCGTGTTTGATTTTTCCACCCCAGTTTCAAGTTGGTCGTCGAAAGGCAACTCCAGTACGTATGCCCACGTTGATACGAGCACACTCAAACCAATGGTTCTGGTGTTGACATATACGCCTCTGTGGTGACACGTCTGGATGGGCTTGTTTTTTTCTTCGGCAACGTTCGCAATGCGACTCTGATAAACAAATGTTTATTGTGGTGGCGGATTGTGTGAATCGGTCCCATTGTTCACGTTCGGTTCGTCCAGCGTTAATTGTGCGCAGTGGGTCATGACAGGACTGGTTTGCCAACAGTGTTTGTTTGGTGACTGATGTTTTGTTCACCGACAGATCCCACACCACTACTGTTGGTGTATTCAAGCTGCGGAGTCAACCCATCTCCAGTATATCCAGTCTTCCCGCTTTTCAGCAGATGTCATGGATCTGCTTGCTTAATTTCACGGAGGCGGCCAACGTGCTCACTGAGAAGCAAGGCTCGGATTACACTCTCGTGGACGGACCTAGCGCAGCTGACAACAAACGTTCCAGTTACCTTTCACCTCAAGTGGAACGGCACAATATACACTTTTGGAATGTCGGAAATCCGTGACCATCTTATGCTTGCTAAACTACGTAGTTCCAGAGTGATGATTTAGGCGAACGTCCGCGGTGGTCGTTTCATCGGGTCATATTGTAGTAAGAAGGTGTCCAATAAAGCACAATCTTTATTGTCNAAACAACACCACCACTGTTCCCGACCATTAGATGCCAGTTACTGTTTAGGCATATAGTTTACTATTTCGTTTTCCGGATTAGCCTGTCGCAGTAACTAGAGGTGTTCGAGTGAACGACTTTAGTGTAGCCTGCTGAAAAACTTGAAGAAACCGAAAAGCGGCCAACCGACGACATGGTCACGTACTGTGGGAGACTTGATCGCCTCACTGAGGCACTTTGGTTGTTACCGTCTACCTGGCTGTGAATTTTACGACCATCCACTCCGCCGATTGAAACCATTCTGTGACCTGTCAGTATGCCCCAGTCAATGACGGGCTCATGTTCGCAAGGTTGTTGGTTATTTCTTTTCTTTTCCCTGACGCTCCATTTTTTCTTCCTACTCTTTTTCTCACGTTTCCCTCAGTACTTGTGTTCTCGTTTGTTTCCCTGCCACTTCCATTTTCAGGACTGCGAGCAGCTCGACGCAGTTTTGGCGGGTACAGCTAAAGACTGAAAATGATGATGGTTTTCAATCAGTCGCACATTCTTCACTCCAATTGTATTTGGATAATCTCAAGTTACTCCCATGAACAGTCTTCAAACGATTCTTCGTTCGGACATGGGTTAACAGAGCCGGTGTTTCAAGTCGGTCCGACCATTACCTACTTGTGCCAGCTGTCCACCTAGTCCGAAGACGTCAGTGCCTTAACCTGACCGTCACTGTTGGTAGCCCCGTTAGATGAGTGGACGACTAATTGCCCCCTTAGGTAGCTGACTCGAAGAGGGAAACGGTGTCGTACTGACTGATATGTGTGTAGTTTCGTCGCGAGAGATGTGGCCCAGTATATATCGTAGAGGCAGGTTTGTTATCTACTGTTCACCAAAACATTATCCTATCTAGTTGTCCTCTAGTTGTTATCTCTGTCGCCTTCGTTCCAAGCACCCTTTATGGTCGCTGTAGTTTATCCACGGATTCCTTCCCGCCTGTTTTTAGTAGTTCGCGTAGCCCTTTCATGTCTAACAGCACAACAGTTTGGCATTAATTCGAGTGATAATTTGTCATGTGTGGTACGAAGTAGACACGCTAAGGGGCTGCTGTAGTTGTTCAACAAGTCAAACGGGAAACTAGAGACCGGATAATCGGTGTTGGAAAGCTTTTATGAACTATACTAAGGTTGACTATAGGCCTGAGACTATTTGACACTACACGCTGCATCTTAGTGTCAAATGAAGTGTTATGAGCAGCACACTCCCCTGGTGTTTATCAGATTTAGCACGTATCGGGCCGGTTAGTTAGCACAGACGAACAATACTGGAAGGTTAGAAAACCCTCCTGGATGGTTGGTACTCACAAAGGCAGAGGCGCTTACCACGTCATCGACTGCTCTATTGAGGGCAGTACTTTGTGAAGACACGTTGATTTTGACCACTGTATCTTAACCAGAAACGTCCCAATAATTTCCATTGTCGTTCTGAGTATTTAAGCACTACACTTACTCTCTGTTGTCGTTATTACCTCATCTGTCCTGTTTGCATTTGTCCTCCCATTTTCAGAATACTACCGACTGATGTTAGTCGCTGAGGGTATCACTTGCCTTCTGCTGCCGTTCGTTTGGTCACACGTGTACGCGCCCATTCTACCCTTGTCGTTAGCTCACTTTGTTGACGCTCCGGTGCCGTATATCATGGGCATCAAACATTGTGAAATGGCGACCAATGCAGACTCGTACACGGAATACTCTGAGCGATGCTCAGTACACGAATTCCACATCCGATCGAACATGCCCGTGGAGTTAGCAAGCGAAGTGAGTGATCGCACAAATCAGTAGTCATAGAAGGGTTATCTGCGTGATAACTTAGACTTTTCATTACACTACCGAACCTTCTCAGCCTGCACATCCTTGAATATCGACCGAATGAACTCATTCATTTCTTCTTGCTAATTATCTGTCCCTAAAATCATCATCGCTTCCTAGCCATTACTCCTCGACATACGCAACTGTATGAAGGTATTCTTAATGAAATGTTCTACAACGGTTCGTATCATCAGTTTTGTGAGGCCCTGTTCCGTGCTGTGGTGTAAAAATGAACTAACGGTCGTCTTGTACGCGTGCCACATAGGCTCTGTCAACCTTGTCAGGATCAGTCAGTTTTCCACCAAGTTAAAGGTCTCTGTTGACATTAGGTGGATTCTATGGACAACTGCGTACGTGATTGTTGCAATTGATTTTTCGGGCTGTTTCACTGGAGCACTTTGCTGTATTTATGTGTATTCTCCTCAGGCCAATGTTTGTTACGTTTACGTGGACGATGGTCGTGTAATTGTACCGGACGAGATACCGCAATTCCCCAACCACGAACAAGTCAAACGCTCCCTCACTGCGCTCCTGGACGTTTCGCTTTCTGTCACCACAGGTTTGCTATCCAGCATATTTTTCACTGGTCGTGATGTTAATTTGCTGTATTGTACTCAGAACAATTGCCCATTCAATCCACGGTGTTTCATCTGTATCTCCTGCCTTATTTTTCTCAGTTCCATGCACCTTTACATTTTCTTATATTCTTCCACCAAATCTACACGTATACTTTCACTTCGGAGGGTTTGAGATTTTTCTTCGACTTACGTATCGACGATACTAATACGGAGATCTTCGTCATTATAGGGGTTACACTGCTCTACTCGCTTCCATGTGACAGAGTGCCACTCATGTGGAACGTCATTGTTATCTCTTATTTGAGTCATGATGGCCACTAATACTGTTTTCTAGGCCACTCAGCCCCTGTATCTCTGAAATTTAGGGTTCATGTATGATAGTTATTTCCTGTGTCAAGCGGTTTAAGTAACTGTCAAGTGAAATCTATCCATATTTTTGGGGGAATTTGAATTGTTGTACTCTCAGGACGTTTGGGTTCGGTTCTCCCTTTACTTGTGTACATTCATTACTGACACCTCGCATTTTATATTGGATACTACAAACCGTGAGTGTTGCGTACCTCTAGGTGCGTTTTCCTGTGCACCTTTCGCATAGCTTTGTATTGCTGACTAGCTCAGTGTGTCCCGGACAGGAGTCTTATCGGCTTTTCTGAGATATTTCGGAGTTTGTATTCTCCAGAAGTAAATTGCTCACCTCAATTCTCACCGCTTATTTTCCCCATTGGGAATATAATTTAATCGTCACTTTCCTCTACACTGGTATTGTTTTCGTGTCTCATCTACTTCGTGCCATTTTGCTTGCTTGTACTGAGGAGGTGCTGGTGCGAATAGCGAACGCACGTGGTATCCTGCTGAACTTTCGTCATCTTTTTTGTTAAAATGGTTTCTGGCTATCGCTGGAAAAAGGGCTACTTGATGACTGCGTATGACTTCTATTTCTCTGTAATCTGAAAGCGTGGTGAGCGCATGAGGAACACAACAGTTTGCCAGTGCTTACTTTGGAAAACTTTGGTTAACCGATCAATTGGTCAACTAATTGATTCTCCGTTGATTGAACCACGAATTCTGTTGGCAAATCAAAGACTTACCGCACTAGCTCCTATCACTCATAAAGACTGTCTGCTGTTATACAAGATTACCAGACGACGAAACCAGTGTGTGACTATAAGTTTTGTCGTGAAAAGTCGTTTGGTTCCGGATGCCTGATTAGTGCATTCATGATTGCTTAGCTGGCTAATCGAAAACACGACCCGACCCGACAACGTATCCGCTCCCGCAACATTATTTAACCCAATTTTTCTTTTAATGAAGTTATTTTTTATGGGTTCATCATTATCGCTGTTACTTTGAGCGGCGATTCATACTGCATTGCCATGTAGGCTGGTCCCTGGCCGTTTACGTGAGTGCGAATCTGCTGATGCACGTAAGAGAGTGCGGTTACGCCGGAGTTTCTATAGTTATGGTGGCTTTTGACTGAGATTCGCTGATTCGAACTTGGGTCAAATGAGACTCACCATACCTGAACACATCACATCTAACCCTCCTCTGTGGTTGTTATGTCCCTGAGTTTTTGAACAGATCAGCTGATTGTATGTTCAATCACGCGACTGGAACTGTGAAGAAAAACGAGTCTTGATGGAATGTTTATCGGCTGGGAAACACGCTGGGTGATGAACACTCAGAGTGATAAGGTACAATGATTAGCGCACAGTAAAGGAAGCATCAGCAATGAACTGCGATCCAAATGAGAGGCCACGTAAAGGTGCAGTAAATAAATGCAACTGTTTGTTTGATTGCTGTACACCTAGAATGCGTATTAGGTAGACAGTCACCAAACGGTGGCCAAGCAAGTTAACAGCCGTACGCAAAATTCACCGCACTTGTGTTCTTCCGCTTCCCTCCCAATATCACACAAGAATTTATTTCCCCGATCGATTAATCAACCTAAAATTTAAACGTTAGACAGTGTTCATGAGTAAAAATCTGGTTGCTTCCTTTCTGTAACTTGCGTCCCTAAACGTTAATTTGTATTGTTTCTTTGCTTTATCACAGAAATAAGTTGTAACTAAATACCGTTCATTTACATGAACGTCGTTTGGTACACATTAGGGTGTGTTTTTGTTTGGCAGGGCGTCGGTCAACTACTCGTTTAATGTGATGTGGAGTGTATTTTTCCGTATCAGAATATGCCAGAATGCTACACCGAGTTAGCAAGTTTTACTGATGCAAAACTCTCTAAACGATCCTAAGATACTGTAATCAATTACAGGAGCGATATCAATATCCAAGCCTGAAAATGAAAACTAACGGATCACGAAATTAAGCAAGAGAGGGAGGACTGCCTTGCTCCGTCTATCCTCAAATCAAGAACAACCATTGGAAGATTGTGTGCCGACGTCAGTTGGTCAGTCTGCACAATGCTATTGAAGATGCTCATCACACAAAGAGGTTTTAATCGTTTGGAGGCCTATATCCATCCATCAGTAGAGTCGGTAATTCTTAAATAAAAACAAAATGGTCAGGAGCTCGTCGAGGTGCTGTGTGGCTACTTCGCGCTTTATAAATTTGGTAGTCTTTTTGGTACGCTCCTTCTAAAGGATGAAAAACGTGGATTCTACTCTAAAAAATATTCTAGTGGCCATGGCATCTGTGTAGCTCTGTTATGAAGTTGATTCATAGTGTCCGGGACCTTTTGGCACATTCTGTATGCCGATGGCTGAAAATGTGCATGTGATACGTCCATCATAAATGACGATAGTTTGAATCAGACCGTGACAAAATCGATGCAGCCTTTTAAAAATGGCTGTTGTTCACATTACTGTTATTACGTGTTTAAAGAAAAACTAGGTATCACGTTACTACTAAGAAGCAAACCCGGGTAGCAAAAAAATAAGAGCGAACCTGGAATAAGAAAAAAACTTAAGACAGTAATAGAGTAGAATAACCCGATTTTGGCGTTCCTGTTAAACGAGTTTGGTTTTTAGGACGCTCCCAAGCCGTCTGTCAACATCTACGACTAGGGTTTTCACAGTTTGTTTTCATTCCTTGTTGCCTTTGATGCCTTTTGGCGTCTACGGCGGACACGACCCAACATAAAGTATGCCTTGTTCGATTACTTCTCTCAATGGGTTATTCGGAATGTTTCAGACTGCCGCTTTACTCACAGGGTCAATTTATTTCTCTATGTTGTTGTTGTTGTCATCCTAGTGATGTCGTTTCGCTGACAAACTTTTCTTTTCTTTCTTTGTGCTCTCCACTAAGCTACTGATACTGTGACTGACCACTCGAGAACAGCAAACTCTGTTCTCGTTCCAGCAGCACCTATTCCACGCCCTCGACCTCAGTCTGTTTTGAGTGCATCTCGTTGGATTTCGCGGGTACGTTTCGATAGATAAAATTTTTTACGACTAGTGTAAGTTAACACTTATACCGAACAGCCGAATGCCAAACGTTCGATATCTTTACTAACTTGGCGTTATAGATTGGAATGATGTGCTTTATTTAAGACTGCAATTACTATGGTATTCAATACATAACACCGCTTGGTGGGTCGTTGTTGGTAAATGGCTTCAAGTTGTACATCACATCTTTGGTTAGCAATTGGCCTAAAACCCGTGTCATGTAGCAAACGTTTTAAGGAAATTCCCAAATCCATCGTATTTCGGGCTGCCGTTTCAAAATGGGTCTTTTGTCAGCTCAGTTATGTGGACCGTGCGAATTCCTGCAGTGTTTGGGGATGGCTACTAGTTTGGATTTCCGTATGTCGGCTATTTTTGCGACGCGATTTACTTCTTTTTTCGTTGTGTACCAGTTCTAACCACAAATGCGGTTAGTGTATTGCTATAATATGTGCATTCAGTGGTTGTAGTGCATTTTCGGTGACCTCTTGTTGGCTGCTTTGTGGGTTATGGCAATTTGCGTGCCATCTTTTGTAGAGCGATTTGTAGCATTCTTCCTCTACCATTATGCCTGCCAGAATTGGTGGTGAGCGACGGCAGAACAAACTACGCAGTTCTTCGTAGACAGAACGGAGGGATAATTATGCAATCTGGTCGAGAACACGTCTCACTTTGGATAAGTGAAAAACAGGTGGATACCACAACGTCTCAACACGGTCATAACGTCGTGGTATACCATAAAAGTGATACCATTGATCATTCGACATTTGTTGTCATGTCGACGTCACCTCAACCTGAGGCAAGTCTTCGGAATACGTTAAGCATCCAAGTAGCTGAGGCCATTGTCATCTAAAGGTGGCAGATACGCCTGTGTTTGGAAAATGATTTGTTTATGTGTACCAGACCGCCTTTGTAGCTGGTGTATATTTGTGAGTTTGTGTATGGTTATTGATGTTGTCATTTAGCCCAACATTACTGATTGGATTTTGCTGCATGCAAACCTGTAGACTGCATTGTGCTCCTGGCGAAACACAACTAGACGTGTTCGAAAGGTACATTGTACAATTTGTTTACTCAAATGGAATGCATAGGAAGTATGTGTCACGTATTTTCAACGTCGTGCTTTTGTTCATTTCATCATGTTGGTAGACTTGGGTTCATGCTGCAATCCTCAACAAAGAGCCTTAGTTGACAACTAGGTACGCTACCTGCCGAAGTTTCGTCTCAAAGCTTCTGTTACCCTGATTTTCTTTGATCCTAACTGAATATCTCAGGTATGTCTCCCCAAGGGCAACCCACACCGTGCTTTTTGCAAAACACCACGATTTCAGGTGGGCTTAATGATTGTCAAAACTCTCTGACTTAGTTAGTGGAGCGATTAGGGTTGTCCCTATGATTTGGCTCAGACCTGAAATACGACCCTTCCTCCCTTCTGCACTTTTTAAAGGTGGTAGTGAGAGATTGTTGCCTGAACTGACCACACTCCCCCGTTCCACATTGGATATCAAACAGTTGCCTCACGACCAGTGTTTACCAACAATCATCCTTTTTTTCGAAGAAAATGTCAGTACATCGTTTGAAAACCACAGCTGTATTAGACCTGTCGCTGTCGTATCGAAGACGCTCATGGGTTCCATAATGTGGAGGCTTCTGAAATACGAGCAAGTTTTCGGCTTGGTCGTGGATGTGTTGATCGTATTCGCACTTCGTGGTAGACACTGGAGCATCGGTACTTCTTTTCTCAGCCGACGGTCATGGCGTGTTCGGGCCTAGAGTATGTTTTTGTTTCGATTGTCCAGTGCAGAATAGTTCCGGTGAAGCATGTCAATTTGTTGAAGTCATAATATACCTGCTCGGAGTGGATGTTTGTTTCGGGCGTTCTCCACGTCAGGTGGAATTTGGTAGGGCAGTTCAATCTCACCGTTCTTTTCGAACTTTGCGGTGAACGTTATCCTAGAACGAACACTCAGACGTTCCAAGAATCTTGAAGTGGAGCCTCTACTAGATAGTAAGCTGATTGGTTTTGTTTATGCGGATAACGTTGGTTTACATCGATTTTCTACTGAGTAATATTAACGTTCCGTACCGTATGCACGTTGTTCCATCGGAGTGTAGTGTTGTTACAAGATGGGATCATCGTCACTCGTGTCCTTGCTGTGGATGGATGACCACTGGAGAATGTCAATCACTTCACTTACCTGGGGAGCATAATATATTCAACCTGCAATCTGATTGACGGTGTGTCCACAAGGATAACACTTGGTGAATTCATCAACCTCTGTCACGTATGATGTCGCAAAAATGCCAGTTTCGGGAATGAAAGCAAAGTTCGCAATCCGCGTATACGCCAAGGCTTGCTCTGTTCATCAGAAGGCTAGCCGATGTGTGCGGAAGATACGTATGGACTCTCGGTATTTGTTCTCCGTTGTCTCCTCATTTAGGCTGTAACAAATGGGATGACTGCGTAAGAAACGCAAAAGTCTGTCTTTACCTATTTGGAAAATATGCAAATTCGAGACCAGTAACTCAGCTGGCTGGATCAAGTACTCAGTACGCCAACAGAGGGTTGTCGCAACACGCATTTTCCTTTGTGGCTGCTGATGGTTTAATGGGATCGCAAGGTGGCCAGGCGAGGTTGCGATCACGTACTATGAAAGCCCTGACCGTTCTACTGTGCAAGGTTGATTGGCGCCGTCTATCAGTTTGGAGAGTTCACGCCTATCCACACCACTGATTGGAAACATTTTCTGATCCAGCAGTGTGTTACGTTCAGCGACGAATCTGCATCCTTAAATTTGTTGACTTTTTTGTGAAACTCAGTTGTCCTCGTTTTGTTCTCATTCTTCTTTCTCCTTTCTGTACGTTATATTTATTCTACAAATTCATGGATATTGTCAAAACTAACGGCAGCTCAAACCACTATGCCTACAGCTGTGGCTCGCACTTGTAAATGATTGATTTATTGGTTGGCCCGTCTGTTTCCACTGTAATCTTGTCACGATTCAATTTAACCATCTTACGGGTTATCAAAATGCACAACCAATCACATCTCATCATAGCCCACTCTTCTCGTGACGGTCCGTTCTGTTGTACATAAGTCGAAAGGCAAGTCCGTAGAGCACGACTTAGTGTCCTAGAAGCCAGATATTCAATCGAGCTGTACTCTTTTACTGTCTGTCTTTGCACTGTGATGGCCTCACGACTTAATTCCTCTTTTGTGATACTTTTTAGAGGAGTTTTCTCTACTCTACTTCATTATGCTTTTTATTTAACTTGAGGGGCCTTTCACTAAAGTTCTGTTTACTTCAAATTCGAATGTGGCTTTGTCTAGGAATGAACAAAGCCATTGAGATTCTGAAAATTCGTCTTCTGCTTTTTGCCCCCACGAGGCTTGTGGGGTCTTGTTCATTGTATACTTCATTTGCAGTGGGTGGGTTTTTGTCGCGTTCCTTATCCTCTGACTTTTTTTTCGCCAGTTTTCTGTTACTAGCCGTCTGAAACTTAAACATACATCCGACTTGTTTTCTCCTTCTGAAGCGTCCAGCAGAGATTCTGATGTACATAAGCTTTCTCAGCCTCCCGTAATGTTTTTTTGTACGAATTGGTAAGACTAGAACAGCAGTCTGAGCCGCACTGAACCATCTCCATTTATTGCAAAACACCCTTTTTTATGGACAAACGTCAGTATTCACAATTGCTATTAGGCGGCAAGCGTTCTTGCGTTTTGAGTAGCCAGTACGTCGAGCAACTTGGTCGTTTTAATCTAACACGTTTTTACACAGTAGTTTACTGCCGGTTTTGATTGGTTGGCGCCGACCGACCACCATTCCATCTGCAGCAGCTTGTGCGCGAACCCTGATCTGCTGAATCCTCTACAATCAGGAAATCATTCGGGTCCAATCTCAGTGCAGAAAGTGTTGTTGATATTGTGGCATTCATTGGCTAGCTTTCCTTCAACAAAACTGCCGAATTTTCTTACCTGTTTCGTAGGTCATTTGACTCTGTTTTACACCGAATCCCATCAAGTGTACTCGATGCCTACGACTTCACTGACGTGTCCGTTTCGCATTTTTTCATTGCCATTAAATTGGCTTAATAACTAGATGGTCGGATGAAGAGAGAATTATCCGTAATCCGTTGCAGAATTGCTGGAACTGTCCGCTTTAACATAAATTTCTATTGAAATTGTGTATCTTTTGCCTACAGCAAGTGCTTCGGACGTCGCGTTTACTGCAGCAAACTTTTCGAAGTAGTGGTGGTCTTTTCTTTAGATATCTTCGATGTTAAATTTAAGCTAATGTTCTCAGGAGTTCCGTTACAAAGTCTTGACCTGATTGCTAATTTTCCAAATGGTTTGGGTTGTTGGCAACTCCAGCTTATGCTATGTACCATTTTCTGACCCGTGTTCTCTCTTCCCATCCAGAAACGTTCAGCTCTGTGTACCACTGTGACAGATCCAATGCCGTTGCTTGACCCGAGTGACTGCGAGTCGGCGGCTGTCGCTTTTGAACTGGGATCCGATGAACTACTGTCAGACGCCGGAGTTGATGTCAATACCTCATCGGATTTGTTGGACGAGTATCTGAAAGCATGCGCTCTTTCTTCTCGGAATATTGTCAGTGAAATGGTATGTGTACTTTCGTTGTATTGACCGTTCGCTTCCATTGTGCTGCATTTTATCTTCTCACTTGGGTGATTAAGGGAAAGTTTGTTTCTTGTTGTATGTCTGGTCTTCTGATTGATTAAACTGGAGCGGTTCAGAATCCTCTGGTGAGCACTTGGTAATTGGGCTTATTGGTTACATTTCGAATGGGTTAGACCTAATGCATTTTTCAGTCAGAAGTGAGGTTTTTCCTAAGAATATCCTGAATTGTTCCAAGTTGTTCGCACAGCTTGTTCTGTGTACTCAGAGTTCCATTCTATCCCAGAAACTTCTCTGGCTCCCTACCCCACTGCCGTGGTGTTCACGACGAGTCGACTTTGACATGTTATTAAAATCGCTTTGTTGATGTATAGCCTCGAAGTGGTTGCTTGTTCAGTGTCCAATAGTATTAGATTTGTTTTACTTTTTTATGCTTTCTCGAGCTTTTGGGAATGTGCGGACTTGATTAATAATGCAACTTTTTTTTACTGCGTGTACACGACTGAAGCTTAAACAGATGTTTTCTCAATACCGTGAGATGAACACAATTGGTTAGATGGGAGGTATAGGAATTAAGAAATTTGAACGAGATACACAACACTGACAAACCGAAGAAAGCTTTTCCATCCATTTTTTAGTTCGCTTGCTTCAAGGATCACTGGCAAACTCTTTACGTTTATCCTTTCCATTGGTCCCAAGCGACCGTCTGTCAGTGAAGCAATCGGCGAGACAGATGGTACGCATATGTGATCATTCCAGTAGGTTAGAGCGATGGGCGAAACACTTCGGGGGCCAATTTAGCTGGCCTTATGCTTCTACTGTGTTTTTGCTCCGGGCTTGTAATGCAGTATTCTGGTCGGTAAATTTGGAACCATCCGCTGAGACTGTGCTGCTCAGTTACATTTCGCCTCTCAAACATAATAGGGCTGCTGACCTCGTACAGGCTCTTTTCACCAAAGGTGAAGAGACGTTAGTAGGAGCCTCGGCTCAGTTGTTTCAATTTGTGTGGACGACGGAAGCCACGCATCTGTGCTCAGACCACTCGATAATAGTTAACATATTCAAGAAAGGTATGAGCGGTTCTTGCGAAAACCATGGGGGGTTCGTGTAAACTCAGTCATTTCTAGGGTTCTGACATCCATTTGTCGACTCACTGCAGTTTGAGAGGTAAGCATTACGGAGAAACAGGCAGAGTTTCGTCCTGGGCAGGGCTGTATAGATCACATTCTTATCGTTCCTCTAATTCTAGAAGAGCGTTGTGTACTGCCGGTCAACATTTGCCGTATTTCTCGGCTATAAAATTAAGTTCCATTCGGTAGATCAAAACACAATTTCAAGATCACTTGATTGCAGAAGTGTACCGACCAATTGTGTGAACATGCTGTCGGCGCTTTATTCTTATACTTCAGCTCAGGTTAAGGTTTACAGTGAAACTGTCCGACGGTGTGAGTACTAGCAGTGGCTTACGTCAAGGCTGTCCACTTTCACCAGTTCTGTTTAACGTTGTGATATGAAACTAATGGAGGATTGTGCCCGGTACTCGCAAGATGCCGGCGTGGACCTCTTATCTAATGAAAGATTGATTGTTCCTGATTATGCTGATAAGAGGGTGTTTGCTGTTTGACACCTTTCAAGCAGCATAATGCTAGACATTATTCCGCGTTCTGCTGGGTACTTCGGAATGCGCTTTGCAACCTCAAAATTCAAAGTGCTTCTGGGGGATTGTTGTGGTTACGTAAATTTGAAGTTAGATAATGAAGCCATGGAGGCTGACCGATTTGTATGCTTGGGAAGCTGCATCAGAGGCGGTGGCGGAGGTTTAGGGAATGAAGTAGCCACGTATATTTCTAGGACTAGAACGGTATTTGCTAATCTGAGACACCTCTGGCGGCAGAGAGTCAGCATGCTGAAGCCTTAAGGTCGTGTGTATGAGGCGATAGTGAGGGTTGCATTACTTTACGACAGTGACAATTGGCTGCTTGGGTTTGAGGACCTGAGCCGTCTTCAGGTATTTGACCACTTACTTTAACAGGAGGTCATTTTTTCTCAGCAGTGATCGCTTGTTGCTGCCTACTTCTTCATATCATGTTATTTCCACATTTCTGTGGTTGAATTGATTCGGTTGCATTCTTGTTCTTGTTTTAGGATTTCTCAGGTTATACCCGACTACTACATTTCAACACAGCCGTTCGAACCATCTTCCTGCAAAATTTTGCCAAAATTTTTCGAGATTACGATAAATTTATCGCAAATGAAAATCCCTCCGGCGATCCATCACAGATTCGAAACGCTGCTTCTTTGCCTTCATCACACTCAGGATTGCAGGCTTTCGATAAAGTAGGCTTTCTAAGTGACCAGCCTGAGACCCATTTACCTTTCCTGAGCGCTTTTCTGGAGACTCAAATGTTCGCCAGTTTTCTCGATAGTCGAGCTAATCGTGCTCCACCACGTTCCTCGACTGGTGTAACACAGCTGATTTACCCGCAGAATCTGTCTCTGAATGTGTCCATGTTCGATCACGTGATCTCGCAAGCTGCACAGACAGGCGACGATGGTACCAAACGACGTGTGCCAACTAGGAAACTGTCTGATGTACCCGACACTAATCGAACACTGCCAAATGTTTCAGGCTTAACGTCGTCGGGTAAGTTTTCCTAGTCATGTGTGCTGTGCCACCTCCGATTTATTTTCCTTGTGCCGCTCGTGCTGCTTTTGTTGGTTACTGTCTCTGACGAATCGTGCAACGTCTTGTTTCCCAGGGTTCGCTTGCGTTTACAACCCGTTATCTGTCGCCAAATTCCTTTGTCATCTTAGTTCTTATTTTAGAAACCAAAGTGTTTCGTATTGATTTGGCGCTTTCTTCCGACGAGGTCAGTGTGTATGTCCCTACGTATTTTCTTCCGTCTGTTTCTTGTCGCTACTTAAAGTTGTTAATCCCGTCGACAAATTTGAATCGTGTTTGAAACTTGCTCTCGACTGCACATAAAAGGATTTCGAATTCACTCAACCAACAGAAGAACCTCCGTAATCCAACGAGAAACACCATGTCTTTTTACCGTGCCTCCAACTTAGATTGTGTGTCTTGAAATAGGTTTTTTTCCCCTATAGGCAAGAGACTTTTGCTTGGTTCTAGCTGTTACA
This sequence comes from Paragonimus westermani, assembly GCA_008508345.1. Lineage (NCBI taxonomy): Eukaryota > Metazoa > Platyhelminthes > Trematoda > Plagiorchiida > Troglotrematidae > Paragonimus > Paragonimus westermani. The sequence continues at coordinate 29,909 of QNGE01003133.1, forward strand.
TATACCGTCTGATATTATTAGTTGTCTCTGCTCCTTGTGTAACCTGCGGGAAATCAGCGGGATGTGCAAGTGAAAGCGAGTATTGTGTTCCCACTCTGTACTGCCCTCAGTCTTACAGCTTCGTAAATTCTCTATGTAGACTTCCCGTGCTCATCGTCAGTCAGGAGTCGTTCATATTCGAGTGTTTCTTGGGAGATGTTCTTATAGACACATTTATTCCCTAATATTTCCATGATGTTGGACTTGGTCTGTCCATTAAGTACTGAACCTCACCGATGTCACAATGGGTCGTTCTGCCGTCACTAGTCGAAATGGCAGGTTGCTGGACAGATAGAATTGTGTTGTTTTAAAAAAATCAGAAAGTCAAAACAGAAGAGCCAACGGTCTTGTGGACACAGGTTTGCCATCGTCTAGGGAAATCAGTTTCCGAGAAGGATGTGCGGTCGTGCAATCTCCATCTTGGTGGGCAACATCTAGCAAATTCGCTCGGCAGGGCGGTCAGCGTTTCGGCAATCCGTGATCTTGCCATCTTTCGGTTATCTCGCGGTTTTTTTTATAGCCGTCGACGGCCTCACTGAGTAATGCTTGATGAGACGGGTGCTCCTCTGTCATACTACAATATGACGTGGCCGACGTAAATTGTGCATTTTCCTTAAGTTGGTTACCAGTAGGTAGTGGAGTTTCCCAAGGTGCACACCGATGGTTGTCGCATTGCCCACGCTATTTTCCCAGTCAATACAATTAGCAACGAGGGTCGATCGGTGAGGGTGTAGGTGTCACTTTGGACAGGACATTCATAACTGACACATTCCGTTTGTCCGCGCTAATTACCGCATCGACACTTCGTATGTGCTACCTCAACGTGGTCCGATGTCCGGCGACCTTTTCACCCTACAATCCGAAACGCAAAATGACCTCATGACACAGACGTGTTCATTCGTGATGCACCTGGCACGGTGGACCATCCCAATCATGTCGACACCACAGGTGCCTGTACAATCCTCTCTCACCCACTTCCCCTCCACACATATGCACAAATTATCTCACTCTTGGTGGACCTGTCATTGGTCATGTTCATGGTCAAACCAAAAAGCCGCCAGGTCCTCCCACATGTAAAAACAAGTGGAGGTTTGAGACACCTAACACAACAGCGTCGTGCCTGTACTGGAGGACATGAACTAAGTGGTACACAGTGGCACCGAAAGGATTTTGGCTCCGAGGCTCGTACTGGCTCACACAGCAAAGGAATTACGAGTCAAGGATTACACTGACATCAACCCTGCTCTCTGAAACTCCCCCACAAGTCTCCGCATATTCAAGCAGTGATCTGCAACAATCATGTGTACAGAACTAGCAGGATTTTGATAAGTTCAAACACTTGGTTATCTAGCTCATTATTCGTTTTTATATGTCACACTGTTAATTACGTGTTATACATGCATGCTTTTTATTGGCGTCATTATCTTTTGGTGATAAGTAACTCTAGCGTCAATAAGGGTTTATATGCGTTGTCCACAGGTATACCGTTGGTGTCTGATCGTTCGAGCATGACAGTACATGCGCATTGTGTACTCTTCCTTTAATCAACAGTCGAATCTCTTTGTGCTGCAACAGTTGACGACGATTAGTGAATGCACTACTACAGTGTTTATAATACGTTCTTGTTGACAACACGCCCGTTCTTACATCTAGAATCTTGGTACTCTGTCATCATTATCTCCGTCAGTTAATTTGCATATTCAGGCTAACTGCTTGTGCAATGCAATAGTCCATCGACACGTGTTTCAGAAATGTACAAGCTTGGGTTCAGTAATTGAGCTAGTGAGAAGACGGTCTTCGCTGGCTGGGTCAAGTACTCAGTACGCCAACAGAGGGTTGTCGCAACACGCATTTTCCTTTGTGGCTGCTGATGGTTTAATGGGATCGCAAGGTGGCCAGGCGAGGTTGCGATCACGTACTATGAAAGCCCTGACCGTTCTACTGTGCAAGGTTGATTGGCGCCGTCTATCAGTTTGGAGAGTTCACGCCTATCCACACCACTGATTGGAAACATTTTCTAACCTGGCTGTGTGTCACGATCATTGACGAACCAGCACTCGCAAACTCGTCACTTCTTTTTTCGTGGTGCTTCTTTGCTTTTATTTCTCTTCTCTTTCTTTCCCTACTCATTTGATTCGGTGCTACTTTGCAGACCACCGTCAGTGCCAGTAGGAGCCTAGGCCACAGCACCTAGGGATGTGCTTCAAAGCGGAAAATGCTAGTGATAATTAACACAGTGTGTTCGTTTGCTTTCTGCTTGCTGTATCACAAGCCGACGTGGCGCCTCTATCCAGGTAGGCGCAGCGGCCAACAATATGATGTGAGCCTTTCGCGACATCAACGACAAGTTTCTTACCTTCCCAATCTTGGACAAAGTGCCCAATTTGAATGCACGAACTACATACTGTGCAGACCAGCCTTGCCACCTGTAGTTTGATTGTTCGCTACCCAGGTGTAGACACATGTTAAATGTTCGAATTTGGGTGTCGGTGTTTGCGTTATTTCGGCTCTCTCTTTTTTTTGTTGCGCATCCGATTAAGGGATTGTGTACTGTCTGCGGTTGTGCGTTAGCTAAGTATCGGTGTTACTCACTGAGGCATTATAGACGTGATGGTGTAGAAGAACTAAGTGTAAGAATGTCACCTGCATGTCCAGTCATTCAGCTCACTTCTCGGCAGATGCTTCACACCGAAGTCCTCAGAACCTTCATCTGATCCCTGCAGAATATCGTCTAAGTAATTAAAGAGACAGACGAAGGTTGCGCATCACTTGATGCCACTTGAAGTTAAGTGTGTCCGAGATAGGTGCCTATGCATGTGCACTCCGTCTCGTGACTAGAGGCAACGGTTAGCTGCCCTGATTCGGTTCATTGCTTACATTCTGGGCGTTTATGTTGTGTCCCATGAAAGTGTTCTGGCTTCTCTCATGATACGCATGACTTAAACTTCATTTACGGTTCTGTGCACGTTGACTTCTCTTATGTAAATCGTCCTATATGGCTTATGCTGCCAGCCCTCACTTATTCTGACACAGTAGTCCTGAGGATGAACATCGGATTATGCATGCATGCTAAGAACGGTGTCCTTATACTAGTCGTGGAGTACAGTGTTCATAAATGAGGGTAACGTCATGCTGAATTAACTTACGCACCTACTACAAGTTCATCAAGTATGTACGCACTTACATTCAAGCACCCTCGGATTGTGCTTGCCAAAATGGCTACTTTCAGCGGCGAACTATTCTTGTTTAATCTCATCTTTTGTGAAGGCCCGCTACCGGATTTGCTAGCCGGTGCAACAAGGGACAATCCAAATGCTTACAAATGGTCTAATTTCCCACGTCTCGTTGGCCTGCCTACTGTTGGTGTCCCACACACTTCGTCCGTTGTATTCTCTATTCGATCCAAAACTGATGGCGCGGGCCAGTTTCCAACACTTCTGACCGATCGCTTAGCGCTTCCTCACGAGCGTCACGCGTTTTTCGAGCAGTCCGTACAACCTGTGATGCGCACCACTACATCTGCACAACATGCTGCTAGCAAGCGACTAGTCAGTCGTCTACGCTTTCCTACCAGTTCAGCACCGGTTTCGCCCCCGCTGGATCCAGCAGCTGACACCCGATTACTGGTTCAGCCTAAACCGGTCGTTACTGGTTTTATGTCTACTCCAACCAGACGGTCGTGCCCGTTTGTGGCTGTCGGGAAACTGAAGAACATTCAAAATCAACCAGTACCGGTAGGCGCTCTGTTTGCTTTTTCGTTCTTATCGTGTCTAGTACAATGTGGTTAACGACATAAGTGTGGCAATGGATACCGTCAATGTCTAGTGTGCCATTAACCAGAACCACTCATGGCTTCAAGATGTTGCATCACATGTTCATTAAACTATGACACTGTTTCTGCATCTATTTTTAACCAACCTCGATTGTTCCTCCAGTTTGCTATATCATTTCCCCTATATGCTGTAAACCGTTGAAACTCTGGTGAGTTGGTTCTAGTTTTCTTTTACATTTGGAACAGTGCTAATAGACGACCTGACCGTGTGCACATTTGTGAGTAGGTGCAATCGTAAACAGTGAAGTGATAAGCGTCTCAGAACAGCTTACAGAATTGTGGTCCAAGAGATTTACGTTTATGCTCATTCTTCTCTCAGCGTGAATGTAATACACAACTCAAATTGATGTTTTCTGCTACTCGCTTGCAAATCAATACTCCACGATCAATTTAAATTATTTAAATTATTATTTAACTTATTTATCTACTCGTTCGCGCAGCTTTTTCAGATACAGCGTTTTGAAAATTAGCACTAGACAGGAGTTTTCCTCCTGTTAGTTTACGTCAGTGTTTCCCAATGGTTGTCCCAACCAGGACCTAATTACCTATACAATCTTCCCGTTGGTCACCATGCTGTTGTCCGAAGATTAGAATCAGCCACGCAATAGTGTATTAAAGTTTTCCTGTCTTCTACTGCCCCTACTCACGTTTATCATCCATGTTATATCCTCCCAGTCCTCATCCGTATTCTAACCTTATCTTACTGTAAATTCCTCTTTTAATTACCCAGCATCTATCACTTCTATTCAGTTCAATCACTATACATGTAGGATGTCATCTATTCTGGCTTAGCTGAGCCAGTGTTGTGTTGTCTGATTGAGTTGCCTGCAGTTATTGAATTAAGCCACACAAAACTTCAAGGAAGCTGTTTCGTGGGCGTCTCCATACTCTCATTTTAAACTCTCAATTTCAAGGTGTAGCCATCTTATTGTTGAATGTCTGAGTTTGGACATACGTGCTTTGGTTACTCTACCCCTTCACTCTTCTATTTTTTCGCCAAAATTGGTCTTTTGTATGGTTATGGACCTTGTGAAACACTGTCAACCATCGTCGTTTTTCTGTTGACGTTGGTGTCGACCTACGTTCTATCCTCTCGTGACACAGCTTGTTTGATGTGGCTCTGTTTCACATTTTCTCTTTGTATTTCTACCCTCTTTCTGTCTAGCATGTGAACTCTCGTGTCGTCCGTGCCTTTGCTCAGTCACATCACTTTGCCGCTATCCAATGCGCCGGTATGGCACAGGCCAACTGGGATTTCGTGGACACGCTTTTGGACGAGTGTAAACATCGTGTAAGTCCCCTCGATATCGGCCACATTCATCACAAAAATGCATTTGATTCAGTGTACTGGCCAGCACGCCTAAAGGTATTTGAATGCGAGGTGGTGCTGCACATTTATATGGACACACTGTGTTTGATGATCCTCCTTTCGACTATTTATGCTCATTTGAATTTTTCAGACCAAGCGAATGGTTTTAAAGAAGATGGGTCATGAGGCTATCGAATTGGGACACGTCGATCCAACAGTATCAGTTGTGGAGGAGAACACCCTCGTATCTGGCCTGTGCGATTTACTCGAGCGTATCTGGTCGCATGGCCTAAATCAAAAATCTGTAAGTTGCGCAGCGTAACACAACATTGTTAGTGCTTCACAAGCTAATCGCCTCTCTGTTCCTCATTCTATACGTGCGTTGGCCGAGGACCGAACGGTTTGTTGATTGTATCTCATATTCCTTTCAGCACTGCCTGCAACGACATCTTCACTGATTACACGGATGAATTAATGCCTGTAGTATTCGTGCATTTCAATGGTCTCACAAGAAATACACACCTTACCACTTAAATTATTCACGGATCTGCTATCGTGGATCCCCTTGTGATTTGCTAACGTTTGGGAAGCGATATTTGATCTGTTGCTCTACTCCATTCATTTTTACCGTTTATGAGATGACTGTGGGCAGTGCATTACCTTCCAATAGGAGCTCAAATCAAAAGCAGTCATTCCTGTCCGCTCTTCGTTTTTCTTTGTTGGAAATATTGTTATTCTCATCCGATTTACTCATGATCCCTCTCTGTATGCCAGCAACACTTGTGTGCTTGATAGAACGACCTGTTCCTTTTTTCAAAACCGATCGTGCATTGTTTTCAGTTTAATTTAACTGGCCTTCTGCTTCTACCGCGTTGCCGCCACAAACTTATGATGTAATGCCGTGGTCGGTAGACTTGGAACCACCCACTGAAACT
>QNGE01003133.1:37971-52916 GCA_008508345.1 Paragonimus westermani
CTGAGTGGCGAGAGCTGGGACTTATCGGCACAGTGTTTCTACGATTAATTATATCTGCTGTGGGACCTGCAGAGAAGTTATCAGAATTGGGGTTCGGGAGGGGCCTGAGAGCTAAATTTGATAGGACAGTGGGGGAGGGGTCAGCAGTAGCATGTTTTCGCCTATCCACCCTGCTGTATGCAGCAGATAGGGCGACCCGGTTTATACTGCGAGACGGCCGATGCAGTATGAAATTGGTTATGTTGTGAGTTCTGCTGTAGTGTCTTGTGGGCCATCGCCAAGACCAACTGTAGCGGAAGCTCGAGTCGTGCTCACGAGTACGACCCAAAACTTAACATAACTGTGATAATCATGATATTCGCATTGTGTGATTCTGTTTTGACGGTTATTCTTTTGAGCGGCCGTTCATTTTTTTCAGTTTCTGGCGTCACGGAGCGCGTCGTATTTGTACGAACATCAACCATGTGCGGATGATGACTTCCATCCAATTACGTTAGTGCTCTGTTGTTCTCTTTTGGTCTACTTTACGGAGGAACTGTAGGAGAGTGGTGAGCAACAGCTCAGCGAACAAGTGCGGTCAATGCACTGGAACGAGCACGCACCTCAGCGATAACCCAGTTTGCATAGTGAGAATCTAACCAAGTGCTCCACGTTGACTTATAATGCTTATACGACTAAGACAAATGTGGTCAATCGAAATCATTAGATGGTTTCCGTCTACATTGTCACGTGGTAAAGCATTGCTGTCATGGATTCCGAACGCTCCTATTTTGATGAATTGGGAATCCACACTCAGCTGAAGTAGTGGCCACCAACGTTTCACTATTTAACACACCATGTCGTTACTGTTCGGGCTGTACTTCTTCATTAACTGCGCCACAAGTGGTGTGTAGTTTGCTTTGTTGCTCACTAGGCACCTTGGATGACTGCGTCCTGATGAAAGTCGGTTGTAATGTGTATCACGGCATTTTATGTCGGTTTTTTTGAGTGCTTCGCAGTAACCCCAGAAGGACAACTTTACGCCTGTTGCTCCCCTCACATCTGCTTATTGACTTGATAGGGTTTGCTAAAGTTGGTCTCATAATCATCATTTGACAAAATCTTTTTCTCAGGCCGGTTGCGGAGCTGATTTGGGACGTGATCTGAGAACAGTAAGAGCCACGTCTACAGTTCAACTTAAACAGAGAAAGCGGTGGTGCAGTGAACTGTTGGTTTAGTCATGTTGTGAAAGCATTTAGGTAGGATATTTTCTAAGGTATCCAGATCGAGAAATTGGATTGATTTGATGAGCTGCACATGAGCTCTTCATTCGAAAACCTTAATATGTAGTAAACTCGGATGAACTCAGGTTCCATGAACCCTTGGTAACCAGCGCCTTCGTTGTTGGTTTGTGTCATTCTCACTGCGAAAAGAACGGGGTAGGGATTACACCCTGTTGGATATCAGAAGCAGTAATGAGTGGTGCTGAAGCTTGACCACCATAGTGAGTAGCCTAACTTTGACTCTGAAAGTGATGGCATAACGATCGGTGATTGTGGCTCGGATAACAGTCGTTTTATAGGATTTGGCGCAACTTTTTTTCATCAACAACTCTCAACACATCGCTATGGTTTTAGAAACGTGTGACCAGCATCACATTTTCGACTGAGCGGTGTGAAAATTAAGTGAATTTGACAGATGAGAACACCAAGCGTGAGCGACACCGTGTGAACTGATTGAAGCCTACGTTATTCGCTTGATTTTCCAGTCGTCCGAGAATTGGTTTCCGCTGGTCTAAACTCTGCACTTCTCATTTTGATTGTATGTCCCACATCCATATAAATATTAATTCCTCTGACATTACTCATCAGGGCAAATCTGCTTTGTGGTCTCATCTTCTGAAATTTGTGCATCGACAACAATTGGCCGACCAACCGGGCGCACGTTCGACCTCCAACGAACATACACCAATCGGACCTAGCAGTTCTTCTTCAACCTCTTCTTCTTGTGGTAATTCTCCCAACACTACTCGATCGCAACCACACCAACTAACGACGAACTCTTACGGTGTGAGCCGTGTCTCTGGTTCCCGTGCCTCGCAAACAGTGAAGAAAGCCATACACCACGGTTCTTCAATTCAGCTGGACAATGCAGGTGTGGCTGTGTGCGTGCACATTTCCTTGCTATAATTAGCTTTACATTTGACGAATAATGTTTCACTTGGGAGCAATGCACGTTCACTTGTTTTCAGTTTCAAGAGCTCTGCTAGAAATCATTGTTCATTTTATTTTTTGGAACTCTACACCACATTTCGAACTTTTAAAGGACTAATCGGTATGCGTTTTGATGTTATTCCGTTTGTTTGGATTCATAATTTTTTAATTTGCCTTTTTGTTTGCGGTGCTCTGTTGTCAACACGGTTAGGCCATACAAGGAATCAAAACGAGATCGGGCCTCGACGCGATGTGACGCCTTGCACATCTGGATGATCTATTGGGCTAAACTGGACAGAGTGGCAACCACACCAACGGAGTTACTCACACTAACCAGGCCAATAGGTACAGGTCTGAAAAACCACAGTATGCTAGTCCTCCAGTTTGAGGGTTGGAAGAAAAATGTACCAGTTCTGATACACTACCACCCACCTGCTGCCTTGCGATACAGGCTTTTGAGCCTAAGGCTTTGGTTGAGAACCCGAATCGTTCTCCTCTCTAGGTCTGGGCGTTCTGGCAGTATCTCAGCCCACACAGCAGCCACGTTGTCTACCCGATACTGCTTATACACTTCGGGTGACTCCACGGCCACCTCTACAGATCAGACTGGAGTAGGTATAGTCCTCAGCACGACGGCCGCAGTCGCATCAGTAGATTGTATTCCTGTTAACACTAGGGTTGGTGTCTGCCTGGTAAGTTTCGTTGAGGCCAGCTCGAGAGGTGAGAGTTTCAAAAAAATTTTCATTGTGTCTGCTTACTCTCTTATTAGCTGTAGTGACGTGGGTGCCAAGGATGATTTTCACTCGAATCCGGCGCTCTCCTTCGTTTTGCACGTGGCTCTGATATATCCGTTTTGGGCAGTCAGGTCGGCTGCATTAGTGACGCCGAGTCTCGTTTAGGTAGTAAGTTTGGGATATTATCACCTCGGTCAGATAGTGGCGGGCGACTAGTGCAACTATGCGCTGAGTATAAGCTTTTTTTAGGCAGCACTTGTTTTAGGCATGGTGCGCTTCATTGCTACACCTGGCGCCCTCCTTCTCCGAATCAGACCTGGTCTGAGATAGACCACATAGGTGTTAGTTATAGGTGGTTGAGATCTATTCAGGACTGTTGCTCTTACTGGACCACATACTTCGATTCGGACGGTGCGTTGGTATGTTGTCGCTTCGTTTTTACTTTTGCTGAGCACTGACCCTACCGACGGCATCGATTAGCTGCTGAGAAACCGGCTTAGAAACCTGCTTTAATAGTTCTCACTCTGAAGATTGTAATACCTGCTGGACTTTAATCTCACAAGCCATTCGAGAAGCAGTTATTATAGCATGCGGCATGGGGATACATGAGTTGAACAGACACTGCATCTAGGACAAATCCCCCGGAGTTGTAAGAAGCCAACCGGAACATCCCTTTTGGCTGATCATAAGAAAAGTTTAGAGGAGATATCCGTTGGAACCTGAAACGTAGTCTGAAGGCTGAGGTTTGGTTAGTGAAAAAGTCAAGGAAATGTGATTTCGATTACAACACTACTGAGGAAAGCCACCAGGGGTGGTTGAAACATAGAGTATTACAACTTGCTCATAACGCTGTGTTATTCTCAATCTGTTTTTCAGTAACATTGTAAACACATCGTCCAAACTATTTGACTTCATTCGTACTAAATTTGATGCGGATATCTTACGAAATGGGAACCGCTTTTTCATCAGGAAACATAGGCACACTGTTCAAGCCTATCCGTGCTTACTGATGATATGAACCGTTTTCAGATATTTGACTACCAGTGCCTTCGTGCGATCGCCCCCACTAGGTGGAACAAACGAGTAAACAATGAGGAGGTAATGAACCGGGTATTTGGTAGTGGTTGTCAAACGAATTATTTCGTTCAGTTCCTACATTTGTACAGACTTAGATGGTCAGGTCATAGGCTAAGGATGCCACCTAATCGTCTGCCACACCGAGCACTCTGCTGACGCCACGGCCGACTGGCTTAAGATGTGAGGTGAATAGCTGACGAGCTGTTGTATAGAAATGAAGTCGTTTAGGAAGGGGTTTTTCACTATAAATCGAGTTCTTCTCCCGTGCTGAGGACCTCGCGACTCACAGAGTTGATGGCTCGAGGCGTTAAGTGAGATGGCGGCTAATCGGGCTCAGTGGAGTGCATGTTGTTGTTTAGTCGAACTGAGTGTGATGCGCGGCAGTAAAAGCCTTAAAGAAATTGTCTTGCTGATGACACTTTACTTTTACTTACAGCTGGGTTGTTTGCTTGCAATTCGTAGCTACCTTGATGTTAAATGTGTGAATATAGGCGTAGCTATTTTTGGTAGTTAGGTCCCTTCCCGTCCCGTTCTTTGTTTCTTCTCTCCTCCTCTATTGGGTTTGACTTTTTCTTTTTCATGGTTGTGTGACGGTTAAGGAACAATGAGAACCATTGATACACTACTGTCTGTCATGATGATGGTCTTGAAATGAGGGTTGTGGTTGTTGTTCCTATACAGGGTTTGCCTTTTTTTCTTCATGGTTGTGTTGACTTCAAGCATCAGTGTGAACCACTGATGTATTGCTGTCTATGATGGAATGTCCCAACTAGTCACTTACTATTCCAATCAAGGTCACTGTTACAGTCACTTATCTTAAGATTCCTCTTGAACCATCAGCGATTCAACTTAGAAAACTTCGGATAGATGCTGCTTTGTGTTGGTCGCGTGTGTTTTGAATTGATGTCTTCATGTCTCGCTCCGTCATTTGTTGAATGCCATCGTTAATTCTGATTTGGTGGCGTGCATGCTTCTTTTGGTCAGCTGATTCTCTTCGCTACGTTACTACCTGTGGTGGCAATTACAGAAAATCTCGCAGATGCTGCCCTACCCTTACTTTCATTTGGTCTGTTACTGTACAGTGTTATCTTCATACTGAATGTTGGAGTGTAGGCATACGGTTTTTGTGTTAACTACTGTTATTTCCTCCTCTACGTTTCAGTTATTCGTTGTTTTTCCCTTTTTTCCTATCTGCTCCAGTTATGTGTCATCATCACACTTATCGATGATGGTACCAACATTTTTAGTTCATCCAGCACTGAATGTGCGTTTTCGTGTGCTACAGTTGTACTATGAAGACTTCAAACCTTACACCAATTAATTGTGTACACTTAACATGTCAGAAAACGTTCAGTACTACACAGTACATACGCAATTGAGCAAAACCTAGCAAAACAATGACTTTTCACATGTGCGTTAGTAACTGTGTACCAGTGGTACGTGTGAAGCCAACTATAGCCTAACCAAAATGATTAGGATAATTTTGGACAAAGGTACTGAGTGACCGAGATATACGCTTTGGCCTTGGATGCATTCCCATTGATTGATTAATAAGGGTAAATAAGGCGGCACTCTCTACTTCATGGTTGTATACCTTATTTGTCCATCAAGTTTAGAGTATCTCGTGGAACATTTTATTGTCAACAGGAGCACCGTGATGGCTTCGGGTAAACCGAATTGAATGAATCTTGTTTGGTTGTCTTGAGCTGTGAACGGCTACTCAACTGAGACAATAAGTAACCAGAAGACGCTCTGCCGTCTTGACCTCCGCTGTCCATTTACCAGCGAGTGTTTTGTACGTTAAGCTTGTCTGTTTGGACACAAGCATTCAGAAATGTCCTACACCTAGTTGTCTTTCATAAACAGTTCTTACGCTTGTTTAACTGACGTCACTGTCGACCGCCCGTGTGTGGTTCGCAATGATGTTTTTAATTAGTGTGTACAGTGCGCTGATAACTGTTCATGAAACGTGATTTTTGTCTTTGCTTTCATTCATGTAACGTTGTCTGTGGCAGTGGGTTAAACGTTTCAATTTGTTTCATATGAATAACTTTTCCAGTGTGATCATTACACTGTTCTGTTCGTTAAGATGTGCAGCCGGTTGCTCTGCGTCAGGGTCACATCTTCTTATGGCAGCCCGTAGTAACTGATTCTTTCTTACTAAAACACAATCGCCGTCGTCCGTTTGAACTTATTTGTTTATTGTGAACAGTTTACCCCAATTTTGCCTCAATAACAGCTTTATGTGCCTAGGAACGATCATGTCTGTGCGAAATCGATGTATCCGTGTGGTTCACGTAAATTGTGACCGATATCGGTATCCCTTATTTATCTAGCTTCTCATACCACGACCTCCATTGGGCGTTTTGTTTCTAATTTGCGAAACACTTTCTGTCTGATGTTCCTCTTCAAGGAGATCAAAGTGGGACACTGAAATCGTCATCAGATCTTCCGGCACGTCCTTCCCTACAGATGCTCAGTATACCTTCAGATCAGTTACCGAAGCTCGATTCCAATGTCACAATGCATGAATCTGTCTGTTCACCTTCAAAAAATGGCACTGATGTGTCACGCGTTTCCTCATTGTCGAAGTGTTCCTCGCGTGATCACTCAGTATCCTCCTCAACTTTGACAGTTCCGCACTCTTCCAAAGCTCTCTTTCAGATGTTTGAATGGTATAGTTTTGCCAGTTCCCGATCAAAAGTCCCCGGTCCGCATCCGGCTCCTCTGAAATCTCCACTTTTTAGTCGACCTGCGTTCGTCGGTTCTCTTAGTTCTTCCTCCTCTTCGTCTTCCATGAATCATCCTCCCACCGGCCCCAGTATGACGGTAGACCTATGTTCCATTTTCGGTACTCGGATGTTGGACCACTCATTGACCAACAGCGTAACTACAGTGCGAAACATGCGTGGCGTGAAAACAGATATCGGCTTCGCCAGAGCGTTCGTACGTTTGGCACTGGAGAAGAAGTTGCTGTCTTCTCATCTGTCTCGTTTGCTGATGGACGTTAAATTGTTGAGGCAGGTTTCTGTTTAACAAAATAGTTTGGTAATTGCTGCTTTCGTCAAACTCATTTTTAAATTTCTTCGATCCCGTTCAGCTTATTTTTCATGGGACTCAAACTTGAAGGAAGCTGAGCGCGTTTTAACATCTAGTTTTATGGTGAGCGATTAAAACAGGGTGTTGGAAGGTACCATAGTTTCTGTGGGATGCAATTGAGGTCAACTGCTAATCAATTTATTGAGTAGTGAAGTGACAGGATGGTTTCAAAAAATACACTTAACATCAGCCCGTCATATATGTAGAATGGAGACTTTCGCGCTTGCAGGAAGCAGTGGAGCAAAGACAGTTGCAATAAGCCGGTTACAGTTTCATCCTGATGACCAAGCCACCTCAGCACTCGAGTTAACTCTGTGAGCGTGCTAGTCTAGCTTGCGCCCAAGAACATTTATGACGTGCCATGCCAAGCTTGTATTGTGGTTTCAATTGTGCAACCTCTGACGTCGAATGAGTGTTTGTTGAATATCGTGCTGTTCACTTGATGCTGTCTCTCCATTGAGTACTTCGGTGGTAGGCAAAATTGGGTTTCGATGCGCTTGACTCTTTGATGGAGTATTGTGTACGTTAAGAGCAGGTAACCCCTAACGTGTTAATTTGTGGGAAGTCGCCCAGGTTTTAACAAGCTGTTTTGTGTATGAATAGGTTGTTGCACTCGGGATGTTTTTTGTTTAACCTCACTTAATCAGCACAAGAAAGTGTAATTTCACTGTTTTTCACATCTTGCCAGTGTCTTGATACTTTGGTGGATGTCCCAGATGTCTACGGTTTTCATGTAACAAGATTATTTTACGAAATGAATTCTGTTCACTCTACTTTCTTCTGAGCCTCTTTCGCTGTGTTCGATGTTGGTTTGTTAGAAGAAATTTTCACGACGTCACATTCACTGTTTGTTGACGACATTTGTTTTTACTCTCCAAGTTAATCTATTACTCTATCTTTCTTAAAACCCTGGTTCGACGCCTTAGCGTTCTTCAAGGTTTTAGCAGTCGTTGCTAAGTCTGCAATAGTCTTGATGCCTTCGATAAACTTCGGAGGTTGGCTTTCTCTTACCGTGGTCTATTGCTGTATCGCAAGTACTTTTGTTGGGAGAACGTGCCAAATGCAGGCACGTTTTGTAAACTGACTTATTCCGTTCATACTTTTTAACATTTTTTAATTCCCATTATGTGCACTTTTCACTTGCTGCTTTTTTGACTTATCTTTTCAGGCCTGTCTTGTATTTTTCCATAAAGTATTTCCGCATCTGACCAAAAGGTAAACAGTTCGATCTTGTTAGCTGTTCTTCCAACAGTTCCTGCACTATCCCCGTGTGTAGTATTTTGTAGTTCAGAATACAGAGGTTGCACAACAGTTTTGGTGTTAATTCATCTTGAATTCTTAATTTCCCCCCTTGTTTTCTAGGAAACTGTATTCGCGTTACGCATTTTTGCGATGCGAAGAGGAACGTGAACAATTCCTGGTCCATTTGCTTGCCCTGAATGCAGTTGACTACTACTCTTTCACTCGGATGATGACTCAGGCACAGCTATCATATTTGGTGTTTATTTACAGTGGGCGGAAGCATGGATTCCCGTCCACCGCGAATGCCTGGATTCGCATACATGGTCATTTGGGCTCAACCGAACCAATACCGCTTCCTCGCGGCGTGAACTTCATCGAGATTAAAGTGAGACTTCACATTAATGTGTAATGCTTATGGTTGTGATCTCCGCTGTTGCCTTGACGTGGCGGTCAGGCTCACGTTCGTCGCCGATCCGTATGACTGTTTTGATGAGATCATCGGTGTTTTCAAGTGGAACGATGTCGGGCAGGTCACTTTAGTGTAGCCCTCTCACGGGGGTATGTGTTACACAGCGGATTCCATGTGCATAGCGTAGAACTGTTTCTGCTTCTACACTTATGTTTATATTGAAGCAAACGGGGGATTGGTGGTTGAGAACGTAGCGAATATCCGATCGACAGCTGCTAAAGCCAGAATAACTGTCGGGTATTGATCCGTTCTTTACAAGCACTCACCTGGGCGTCAACCAAATGGTTATCCTAATGAGACATCGACATCTGGTTGTTCATAGCTTGGTTGTTCTGTTGTGTGTTTCTGTGATGATTCAAGATACATTTACAAATGACTAGAAGTAAACGAGATGTCTGAATCAGCTTGAGCTTATCAGATTACCAGCTACCCCAACGGGTAACTTAGATCGCTTTTGGAAATATCTATTGGAAGGTTCCCATTCAGCTAGTTTTTGTTGATTTATCAACTCATGCTGCCGGGAACCGTCGAGTTTTCGTACATTGCCCCAGTGTTCTCGATACGGGTCGGTTTATACCGGCTGGATTCCACATGTGCCCCCTGAGTGTTATGTCCAAATATTCACAATTCCTTGGCTTCCGAAACACCGCCACTTCTCAACGGTTAACATCAATGATGTTCCTGAACATCAGGGCACTCTTCGGTTCCGTTGACAGCCT
The DNA here is from genome assembly GCA_008508345.1 of Paragonimus westermani. Classification (NCBI taxonomy): domain Eukaryota; kingdom Metazoa; phylum Platyhelminthes; class Trematoda; order Plagiorchiida; family Troglotrematidae; genus Paragonimus; species Paragonimus westermani. Next base: position 47,504 of record QNGE01003133.1, read on the forward strand.
ATGTGCGAGATGGCTTGCTAAGGACTGAAATACTTTACTTCAGATTACAGCTACCCTTCACCTTGAAGCGTTGAGCGGTGTCGTTGGCGAAGGTCGGTGAATGTCCGTCTGTATATTACAGTGGTTGGATGACTTTTTAACCTGAAATCCTACTGGATAGCTCTTGTTGTTGTTGACCCATTGATCTGAGCCCAACTATCCACATGTTTGTTTATTGCTTACTCAAAATGTGAAGTATAAGTTACGCATTTCAGTCATCGGTGCTGACTATCAGTTGAGCATATACGACAATATTGTGATAATCAATAGGGGAAACTGCAACCGAATAATTAATAGCCAGAGGCAACGGTCTCTAGAGAGAAAAAGAAAATAAGGATAGAAAGGTGACAAAAAATTGCACAAACAACAACAACGCCCTGCTTCAGGAATCGATCAAACCGGTTGCTGTTCGATAGCAAACAGGATGTCTTTGTTAAATAACTTAATTTCAACACGAGGGATGCAGAAAACAATATTTCGCTAGCTTGCAATACACAATGAAACCTGACGAACTGTCGGAGAAGCACGACCACATATCCGAGAAACTGTCATCTTAGCCATGGCTGATACCAGACAGTTCAATCCCCTCACCAAAGCCAGAAAGAAAGTACTGAACAGCTTAAGCAAACCTGCCGTCATCATCCCCCCATCAGGTGACAAGGAACGAATGACAGTCATCGTGGACAAGTCAAATTATGCTGAGAAAGTCAATCGGCCACTAAATGACAACTTCCTACTACCAAATGAATGCCGATCTTTCTACAAAGCTCTGAAACAAGATCAGCAGTGCACTAAAGAAGCTGGAAACTCAGCATGTGATATGCAAACAAGAACATTGAAAAATGCAAGTAGACGACGGAAACCTTGCTCATTTCTACAGACTACACATTGGTTCTTTCCCACTGCGCCCCGTAGTATTCCTGGCTGGAACCTCAACACATTCTGGCTGAAGACTTGCGGAAACGCTTACGATGCCTCATCGATAGATCAACAATTTATCGGCAATGCTCGAAAATATCTGGACAAATAGAAAGACGCGCAATGAGAGACGACGAAGCCGTTTGATATTACTGCGCTGTTCACATCAGTCGACCGTAATCTGACCAAGGGAATACTGTAGGATTACTGAAAGGGAATCGCCGAACAAATGAATGATTGGAACCAAGGGTATGTGCAACTTCGTGGTGTCGTGTTCATCTGTACATTACAGGTTCAACGGTCAAATCTACGAACATCTCAGAGGCATCTCCCATATTTAAATCAATCGCCGAAGCAGGTACAAAAACTGGAGAACACTGCACTGCAGAGCATTAATTTGAAACCGTGGGTGATGCATTTGTAATAGTCAAACACTCCCGGGTGCGGTTTATACACCCGCTACTCACCAACGTTTTCATCGACATCAATTCCACCCTGGAGATAGAAAAAGAAAACCAGCCACCTTTCCTGGATCAGCTCAGAGTTGCTCTCATCACACAGCTCATGACTCTGAAACACTTGGCCGATGCAGCTTGACGCTTGCTAGCAGAAAATGCCGCGACGGTCAGCGAGGTGGAGGCAAACGGACCGAGTGAACTGAATGACCTTCGAAGCGCGGTGGAAAAGTTGACTGAGGAAGTGGCGGCTTTGAAGGTGAAGAAGGAGGAGAACCGTGGCGACATCTGTTACGGATGCGGAAGACGTAAACACTGGAGCAGAGTTTGCCCACTCGGCAAGAAAAAGTCGTACCCTAATAACCGTTTCGTCGACTGTTCTTGTTTGGGAATGGGGAATCGGTAATAGAGGCTAGATCAGAAGTCAATGGTAGCTTGGAGTACTGTTTGATTGACACTGGGGCTGCGATTTCGTTGACTGGGCCGATGTGAGGAAAGATTGTGCGGTCGTGTGCGATGGTAGTCCGAACGGTCGGCGGGTTTACTCTGAAAGTTGATGGTCTGGCAGAATATGGTGTTCGAATCGATGGTCAGGTAGTCAAACAACCGTTCGTCATTGCCCCCGACACACGTCAGACTATCTTGGGGGCGGATTTTCTTGACCGCGTTGAAGCCCTAATTGATTTGAAGCATGATAAACTGGTGACGAAGTATGGGGTGGTTCCACTAGTGAGAAAACGCAAAACCCAGTTTGGACAAATCGAAGTGAACATACCTAGAGCAATGCCAACTTGTGACAATCAGTTGCTGAACGAAGTGATACGCAAGTTTCAGGGATTGTTCACTACGGATCAGGACCCGTATGGCTATTGTGACTGGGTTGAACATGAAATCCCCATCGAATCGAAGCGATTTCGGCCATTCGGACCCCGAAGAATTCCAGTGCATTTGCAGCCGGAAGTTGAACGACAAGTGAAGGACATGCTGAAGGAAGAAATCATCGAGGAGGCCGATAGCCCGTTCAACTCTCCTGTCTTGTTGGTAAAGAAGCCTAACGGTAAATTTCGATTCTGTGTCGATTTCAGGCGGCTGAACGAGATAACGATCAATAAAGTGGTAGCAGTCCCGTCGGTGGCGGAGATTTTTGACAAGCTGCAGAACGCCAGGGTGTTTACAGTGTTGGACTTACGGTCCGGATATTGGCAGGTCCCAATCAAACAATCGGACCGAGATAAGACAGCATTCACAGTGGGTGAAAAGCAATACCGCTTCAAGCGGATGCCGTTCGGACTCTCAGGCGCCCCGTTCACGTTCAGACGACTGATGCTGAAGGTGTTGGACGGAGTGAGCAACACTGTTGTCTATGGAGACGATATCGTCATTTACAGCACAAATGAGACAGAACATGCAGTACACGTTTCAGCAGTGCTACAGAAGATTGAGACAGCCGGCCTCCGGATCAATAGTTCAAAGTCTCAACTGGCGAAGCAAACGGTAACACTGCTCGGTCACAAGGTCGGTCAGGGGGAGGTCCAGCCACTGCCCGAGAAACTGCTGACAATCGAGGCTATTCCGGTGCCAACATCGAAGAGGACGCTGAGACAGTTTCTCGGTCGCGTCGGGTTCTACAGCCGCTTCATCAAAAACTTCCATGACCTCGCGAGTCCGTTATACGAAATTCTGAGGAAGGATTGCCAATTTCATTGGTCACAGAAAGCCAACCAAGCGTTCGTCGAGATCCAACGCTTGATGAAAGAAGGACAGCTGACTCTGAAATTGCCAGTGACTGGACAGAGCTTCATTGTCTCAACGGATGCGAGTGATGTAGGAATTGGAGCGGTACTGAAGCAGGAGGACGGTGTGGTGGAATACGCCAGTCGGGTACTGAGTCCTGCTGAACGAAACTATTCAACGACAGAGAAAGAATGTTTGGCAATCGTATGGGCCTTGGAAAAATGGAGGCCGTACTTGCTCGGCCGACAGTTCCATGTGGAGACTGACCACAAACCGCTGGAGTGGATTAAATCGGCGAAGGACCCTCGAGGAAGGCTGGCTCGTTGGGCATTACGACTACAGGAGTACGACTTCACAATTCGCCACTTGTCCGGGAAAGAGAACTGTGTGCCCGATTTGCTTTCCCGAACGCAACACTTCGATGAGGTCCACAAGGACGTGGTCGGAGTTAACAGTATTGAACTGGAGAGTGACCCCGGGAAGTTACAAGCAGTACAGAGAATGGATACGACGATCCGGACAGTGATTGACCGACTCTTGTCGGGAGGACAACCGCCAGAGGACGAGCTGAATCCGGAATTGAAAGCTTTCAGAATGCACTGGTCCGATTTGCGGCTGAATAGTGCCGGAATTTTGATGCGTCAGTTGCGAGAGGGAATAAACGTCCCGGTCATACCGGCGGAGTTGAGGGCGACAATTGTGAAAGAATGTCATCAGCTGGCTCATACAGATTTTCATCGAACCCACGAAATGCTGAAACAAAGAGCATACTGGCCAGGAATGAAGAATGATGTTAACAACCATGTGCGGCCGTGCCAGCAATGTCAGTTACTAAAGAGCACTAACCACCCCAGTCAGTATCCCACACAACCAATTCCGGTCAGTGAAGTTGGAGGACTGTGGTCAGTGGATGTGATGGGCCCCTTTCCAGTAACGACGTCCGGAAATCAGTACATTGTAGTCCTGACCGAGCACTTCACTAGGTGGATCGAAGCAGTCGCTATACCCGATCAACGCGCAAGCCCGGTGTGAATGGCGGTGATTGAGCACACCATAGCGGATCACGGAATACCACGAAGCATATTGGCTGATCAAGGCCCGTGCTTCGAAAGTGAGGAGTTTCGGAACTGTTTGGAGCGTTTGGGAATCAAGAAAATACGCACAACTCCATACCATCCTCACTCAAACGGATTGACAGAAAGGAACAATCACACAATCAAGGAATGGTTGGCTGCGAAAGGGGGAAGCTGGAAGGAAACATTTCCGTTGATTCTATTGACCCACCGCTGTTCGCCGCAAGGGACAACGAAAACGTCGCCATTCGAGCTAATGTATGGGCGCGTGCCACGCTTGCCAGTCGATCAGGAGATTGGTTTATGGGGAGCCGACGGATGAGCACGCGTGGATTAGCGGAAGCTCGGAGATCTGCCAACCGAAACTTGAAAAACACACAGGGAGAAATCAACTGCGATGTTATCGGGTCGAAGGACTGTGACCGGCTGAGCGCGGGGGCAACAGGACCCGGATCTAGGAAGATCTTGGCAAAGTGGAGGGGACCGTATGTAGTAGTTGAACGTGGTGGCCCAGTTTATCTGATAACGAATGAGAAAAGTCAACATCGAGTGCACGGAAGCCAATTGGTTTATGGGGTGACCGACGGATGAGCGCGCGTGAATTATCGGGAGCTCGGAGATCGGTCAACCGAAACTTGAAAAACCTACAAGAAGCTTCTAAGGAGCGATCAACTGCGAGGTTATCGGTTCGAAGGACTGTGTTTGAACTTGGTTCTTAGGTGAAATACCGAGACCGGCGGAGCGCGAAGGCAACCGGACCCGGATCTAGGAAGTTCCTGGCAAAGTGGAGGGGACCGTATGTGGTTGTTGAACGTCGTGGCCCGGTGTATTTGATGAAGAATAAGAAAAAGTCAACATCGAGTGAACGGAAGCCAGCTGTGTAAATTGTACGACACTCAGATCAGAGGAGGATGCACACCATGTGTCACCAGCACCGGGGCCAGCAGACAGATCCTCGGGGGAACGAAGAGAACCTGAACGCCTTTTGTTACGACTGGAACAATCTTCGTGGGGGAGGAGTGTAGTGAGGAGATACGGTCGCACGATACTACTCACACCACTATTTAGTAGCAGCATGGATCGCGATGATCGCGGATCGAGATAATCGCGTGATAAATACGGCAGAGATACGGGATGGATCGTTGGAGGACAGAATGACATATGATGGCTTTCGCTACACGACGGAACTGATAC
>QNGE01003133.1:60499-80785 GCA_008508345.1 Paragonimus westermani
GAAATCGGACAAACAGACGAGGAATGGCAAGCGGAAAACCCTCCGATAGAAGGCACCGGTCACACACGTAAACCGTTTAGAAGTGCACATGACGTGTGAACGGAAACCGGGGGGTGCTGCGGGTTGGAATTACGACTCATAAACGAGAGAGCGCGCGTTGCATGTGACTAGCGATTTGGACAATAAAGATTGTGCTTTGTTGGACGCCTTCTCGCTACAATACTACTCACACCATTATTCAGCAGCAGCTTGGATCGAAATGATCGCGTCGTGTATTGGTTTCCCAAATAAACAACTTGTGTGCCATCCGCCTTCTCGGTTCACATCTGGTACTACCTCGTTGCATTGTCACAGAATCTAGAATGAAATCAAAAATTTGCTGCTGATTGTTTCTGCGCAATGTATATCCACGAGGGTTCATTGGACGCAGCTTGCTGCAAATGGAAAGAAATTTAAACTCTGTGGGACAATTTTCAAGGCGAACCGTTCTACCGTTAGTCAAAAACATGCCAGAAATGAGCACAAGACTGCTGGGTCCATATGCCATCACGATAGCAAGACTTACCACAACCATATTCGAAATACGGCTGAACTCGGAGAACAGTTCAAACGAATCGAAAAAGTAACCTTATGTACGCAATTCAGTGTAGCGGCGGATACCACGTAGGCCGAATCAGACGAAAGCTGTGCATACTATTCAGTGTACCTCAATTAGCCGTCGAGGGAAATGACAAATTTTTGTTTACTCACCTCTACATGGACCAAACTGAACACAAGTCCAACCTGAGCTCCCCAGAGGTCCTTGTTCCAACAAGCGTTAAACACGTAGTAGAATTTCTGATAACATGTTACTCGTTAATCAGTTTGATAGACGAACGCGTTGAAGTATACACACTCTACGAATGAACACAAAGAAAGGACTTGAAAGGGCATTAAACGGCCGTTGGCAACTATCAAGAAGCAAGCGAACGAGTGACCGTACGCATATCAACACAGCTGTTAAAGTTCGGCGATATGTAACCAGTCGTATGGAGTGTTGTGAGAAGATAAGAATGAGCCGATTGTAATATTCCAACTGGGTCAGTCACAGGTCACAATGCACACAATGTCTAACGCTCGCAATCGAGCACAGTAAAGTCTACTTCACTAAGTAGAAGAACCACGAATCAACGAGAAACGTGTATTAACACAACTCAGATACCGAAGGTCACTCCGACATCGTCTTTTGTCCATGTATGTATCGGGGTTCCCCGGTCCGTAAATAAAACACCAATCAGAACTGTTCTCGCGTTCACTTACCGTTGGCCTCAACCTCCGGTTGGCCAACTTCTCCAACCCGGTCCACGGACACGGCAATCCCGCGTTTTTGAGGACCTGAAAGGAAGCGGAAGAGAGTGTATGTGGTAAAGCAAAATGGCGGCGCACTGCGTGCTATTACACGGTCGAAGTTCAAAAACAACAGTGAGCAAATTGGGTGCAACCAATCGGACCTGAGGTCAAAAGGCCAATGACAGCATTAATTTACCAATCATATTCCAGATCACCAGGTCACCCTACTGTTGTATTTAAAGACGGCCGTTCACTGATCTTCAGCAACTGCACCGCTCGACTCTAAGCCCGCAGACTCTCACACATTGACTTTCATTTCGGTCAGTGCGTGAACGCTTGCGATCTAAGTGCCAGGCTCAGCAAACAACCAAACACCAAAACCTTCACTCCGAGTTATCAAACCCGTCGTTGTTCTCAACAACCCGAAGACGACAATGGTTTCTCAACTGTATTCTAATGCGTTGAGTCAGGAAACGATTGTTTGCTCTGGTCTCGGCGAGCTTCATATAAAACCTTAGATACCTCCGAAGTTCTTTCAATTTGATCTGGGCCTTGGATTGCCTAATACATCCGAAAATATCCACTGAAGTTATGAGAACGACAGAGTAGTGAAGAGGACTTGTTTCCTGTGTTTGATCATCAGGCTGATTGCAACACAATAAGCGTGAAAACACTAACTAGGATGAGTCAGAAAAACGGTCAGTATAGGTCATGGACAGCGTGTCTATCAGTCACGCCATACGTCCATAACTTATATTGGCCGTTACTGTTTTCATATTTATTATATTGTACTTAACCCGATAATCGAACACAGAATACAAGTCTTGCTCGCTACTCTGTCCTCCTCGTGTATTCTAATGGTTGGTAGTTTTTGCGCTGTTGGACAGTACATCACTTGGCGCTGATCGACAAAATTCATGCCTCATGTTCTTTATGTCGCTGTGTGTTTCGGCGGGTACGATATCGGAGGCAGCCAACGATGCGTTCTAAGACACTTTTCTGTCCTTGTAAAAGGAGCTCATCGCGCGGACAACATTATGTAAGGCCGGTTAAGTTTGAAACTTCGTTTCCTTGTTTTAAAAAGGAAATAACATGTTGGTACAGCTGATTCTCGATCTCCACACGTCGGCAGTCTGTCACAGATTGTTGATCCTGTAAACATCTCATTCTGTTTATTTCTGGGGAGACGCATGTGTACACAAACAACACAGTCACGTGAACATCTTCGTGAACGGCCCAACCATGGACGCAGATCGATCATTTTGCTGTTAGGTACTTTCGTATGTTTGGGTGTGGATAACTGTACTCAAGCTACGTTGTTCTTGCACCTTTTGTTTTGTCGTTTCTCTTTAGCAATTATTCTCGTAGTCATACTCTCTTCATCTGGCATTCAATCGTCAAAGTCGTAAAGAGTGTGTATTAAGCAGCATGAGTTTGTAAATTGCCCAGATCACAGCAGTTACCTCGAAGAATATAGTGATGCTTATAGGGACGTTCATTGTAGCTAAATCACTTAGATGGTGTTCAGTTAACTGTCTTTTCAGGGAATCTATAGGCTATCGAGTGCTAAATTACAAGACAACCATACATATTGCGTTGATTCCTTGATGGCTATTTGTTGCATTGTTCGAATCTGTTAGATTGGGCTAATTCGCGTGGGCTTATGGAAGGGCTGTTTTCAGTTGCCCGTGCTCGTTTTGGCCACTGATGTCATTGTGAAGACCATAAAGACAGGTCAGCGGCTGAACTTGATGGAGTATGAATGGATGGACTCGTTTAGGGTTACTTTCCATCAAGAAGTGAAACATATCTGCTATTTCGTTCCTTCAGAACGCTCGGGTACTTTGAGCTTGGTGTTCATCCAATCACACTTATTCATTACAAGCAGTTTTTCATCTGAAATGTGAACCATTTAATCCGTGTGGTTGACACATGCCAGTTCACGTAAAGCTTTCAGTTTGGTCGATGGATGAACTTTCATTTATATATGTTGATCTCAGACAGATTTATTTGCGAAAATGTGGAAGAGATAGGCCTGCAGGCATTTTTCAGAATTTTGTGGAATAACACCTGCTTTCCCCTCAGTAGGTCCGCTCATAGCGGGCACCTCTTATCCTCTTCGTGTTTTAACGGTTTTGTTCAAACTTCTTAAGGGAATGAACTGTTTCAAACTTCTTACCCTGTTGAATTCTTCCTCATATAACGTGGCCGTCATCCCTCGCTATAGAACCATTTGGTTTACCCTAGTAATGTAAACAATCCGGTGTGGTAGCAAAAGTTATCTGTAAACTTGAGTGGCTTAGACCACATTTACCGACCCATGTACGTCAGTTTGCCTTCTCGGCGTGTAGATCGCTCAGTGCATTGGAGTTCACGGCCATTGGCATCGTTTCTTCTCGGGTTATTTATTGCGCTGCTTGTCGCTTTTTATTCCAATCAAAACTGAATATTTCCCTACTGCCGTTGTCTTCCGTCAAAGCAAGATATCTATCATCCAAGGGCTTCTGTTAACGACGAATGTCTGTGATAGTCGAACGGAAACTTGAATTCATTTGACCAGGTGAATGTGTGAAAACAATGAGATCGGTAGTGGCTTCACCGGAAGTTGAAGTATTCGGTCGTTTGCCAGGGCTTCACATAAGCATATCAGTGGGAAATAGAAATGTGTAGTGTGAGTATTGTATACTATTTGCTCCGATTTTCCCAAACATTGCGATAGGAGACTTGGTTTTCAGCAATTGCTCTGCTTTACTCTGAACTGTTGGCTCCGGCTTCACGCTAGTCAAACTACACCGTCGTTCAGTCCCACAGGAGAGTCACATTGGCAGACACAAAATTGCAAACGTGCTTCGCTAACTATAACTAGTAAGGTGTACATCCACTTTGAACTACTTGTGAGCAGCTAGAATCTTACTCTGCATAATTATCAGCCTAGTGAACAGCCCCGGAAGAGGGACATTTTCCATCTGCTTCGAGGCTGACAATTCTGAGAAGGGAGAGCTGTATCAGTTATTTTATTAGGTTACCGGGACAAATGAAGTTGACTTTGCCCTCCGTTTAACAGACGGTCCAATGCTGAGTGTTTTAAACATTCGATATATCTATGTTATGAATGCGCCTATGATGTCGTTCAAGTGCATTTCACCCAAACGGCGGGGATAAATCCTGGCTTTTGTCAGTGTGCATTCTATCGTGTTTTGCAATCGTCGACCTCGGAGATATGAGCAAACTCGGTTTGTTTAAGCATCGCTATCTATGCCACTTAACCTGTATCAAGTTTGTTGATCGTTCAACACTTCTGAGGAAGGCCACCCGAGGTGGTTGAGACGTAGAGTATTACAACTTGCTCGGAACGTTGTGTTATTCTCAATCTGTTTATCAATAACATGTTAAACACGACGCCCAAACTGTTCAACTTCATTCGTACTAAATTTGGTGCGGATATCTTACAATACGGTGCGCACTCTTAAGAACCTCAGATACGGTCGGTCTGTTGTAAAAAAACGCATTATATCTGTTCTTGGACCAAGTCTTCCTTTCATCAGCGGAATGCTTACGGCATCGTGCTTTGTTCATCAACGCAACCCGAGTTTAAATAAGAATGGACTCAGTGGTCTGCCCTGTATCACGATTTGCTTCGATTTGTTAGTTGGTTCATCGTTTCTCTACACAACTGGTCCTTCAGCCTGATGTTCACGATATTTGAGGCAACTTTAAACACAAGGTCAGTCGGTCGTAGATTAGAGTTGCATGGCCTGCAGCTGTTGAGTCACGTGCTTTTTTAACTAGCTAGAATGTTTACGGCGCTTGGCGCTCTTCTTTGACATCACCAGCAGTTGGCGAATCCGTAAAGTGGTCAAGTTGGGACAAGATCATGAAATGTGAATTTTGGCTATATCGTTACGTAGAGTTGGTAGATGTTACCCTTCAAAAGCCTTGTTGTTCACTCGAATCGCTAGTTGGTAGCCCTCTCTGATGTAGCAGCGTGTCACTATCAATGGTGCACATGTGTTTGATCTTGTTCTTTCCATTTGTTATATTCTTTCCTTAGTGGTATTCCATTCTCGCTTATTCCCCGCCACTGATACGTTGATCGATGACTTGTATCGTAACCCTGTCTGGTCTACCTTGTGGCCGTTTATGAATCAGATGACTAAACTGCAGTGGAATCACTCTCTTAATTTCCTCATCCCAAATTCTCATTAAATGCCAAATCCATTCATCGATTGTCGTGGAGAAATACCAATGTATGATTTCATGTCACCGTTAACCCTTTTGATGTTATCTAACTGTGAAGAAGCGTTGGCTTAGTTTTAAACTAACAAGATGATTTCTCAATCAAGAGCATGCTTGCCGTAATTTGTAGCAAACTGCATCATACCAGCCAACATTAGTCATTCGCTTATGTGCCTACCCTTCGTCTCTCTCCATTTTTCAACGTAGCACACCAACTTGGGTTTACTGTCTATCGTCCAAGTGGGCCATGATAATGCTGGACCCACACCAAAATGGTTCATCGAATTCATCTTGATATACAGTCCCGTCACTAATCATCTCTACTTGTAAGTCTGGTCCGTTTATTCCTTTTGAATGTATGCATCCCAGCCCCTCCTCATAGACCAAGACGCTGCTGCCGTTGTTCGGTTGTTTTTGCTACACAGTTGAAGCATTTTCTCTCGTTCGAAACTAAAATTTAGTCAAGTTGTTAGTTTGTGTTTTTGTTGCTGCTCGATTTTTCTGCCACAAGATTTGCCCCGCATATATTTTTGATTCACGGCGAAGTATTTCACTGTACCACGCTTCCTTCTTTCACACGCACGTGTGTGTGTAAAACAAGTTTCAGCCCCTCTTTTATCCACTTTCTTCTTATCATTTTAGTTTCCTTCAGCGCTGTACGTATGCGGGTGCATGTTTTATGTTTTGTGCCCACATATTTCTTGTTTTACCTGACCCAAATGATCTACCGTGTGTCGGAGTTTATCCCGATGTATTTTTTGACCACAATTGGGCCAGTTTAAGTTCTCAGTAAATTCAGTTTCCGTGTGTTAACTTCTCTCGGGATCCCTGAGGATGTATGCATCTTCAGCTGATGTGGCAGAGGTATATTTACATATGTGCACTTTTCAGCAGTGATTACGTCGGCCTCTTCAATTTGCCTACTTGATGTGTAAACGATTGCCTTGCCTAACCCGTCATTTTTCTATGATACAGCGGTGGTGACGCCGGTTTGCCAGTTGCACGGGTGCATGGTCACTCCCGGCTGTCTGAGTGCTTCTGTCGAGGTGTAGACAGCCTGGCAGTACCTAGCCAACGTGTCACGGAACGTGGTCTCTTTGAGGTGTCCATATTAAGTGAACAAGCAATCAACTTTTTTAGGATATTGTGTTGTTAACCGTTACTTGTTCTTTATAGTTCTTGCATTCAAGCTAGTGTTTTCTTTTCGCTTCCGCATTACCGCATCAATACCTCTTCCGGCTTTATAGATTTCCTTGCTCTCATTGGCTGGGACGCGGAATTGAAGATGATGCATTGGAACGCATATTAATTGGTGAGAAAATACGCTTGGCCGATGGTGAACCACGTAAGTGTTTTCTGTCAAAACATCTCCTCTTATCTTATTGTTTTGGCATTCCGTCGTATTTGTCTTTTATCAGAGTTGGGCCTTCTTGTGGTTAGTTTCACGAGTCTCATTTCAGTGTGGCTGCTAAGAATGTCCTGAATCCTGTCAGCTGCGTCACCGATTCTAATTGACCGATGTTTTTGTTCGATAATGACCGTCTACGGAAACGCGTGAGTCACATTTGGTTAGGAACGTAAAATTGGCAGGCTGGTCCATGAAACTATTGAAAGCTTCACACCAAATTAATTACTGCAACCCTGTACTCCAAATACCAATTATTTCAAACATTAACTCATTCGTCAGCTGAAAGCGACTCATTTTCAGATGACATTACACTCTCTGACATAGCAAGGGGTGATGTGCTTTGCACATCTGTGTCCTGTAAACGACGTTGTCTCTCTTCATACTTGTCCAGACTTTAGAGGCGTGAATTGATGGAACAAACACTCCCCTTGAATGAATGAGTCAACTCGCTGTTTTGGTGGTGTTTCAATGTACGCATTTCGCATGATTCTAGATAAACGCCGGTCATTGATTCAGTCAACTTATTTCTGTCGTCCCTCCGGTTGAACACATTCTCACTAGTCTCAATCTGCTGGCCGGATTAGATTAACACACTTGGTCGGAATGTAGAGCATGGAGTGGCAAATCACGATCCGAATTCTAGTGGTTGAACAGACGACATGAGAACTTCAACTTTTATGTCTAAGGGCATTTCTTACAAGAACGTTTACAGTAGATACGAAACCACAGACTCCGTAAAAGTTGATCGAGCTAACGAGGGTGACCTCGGTGGACGAGTGGGGTGTGGGAATTAAATGATTGAATGAATGTAACATGGCAGCGATGTTTATGGAATCTTTCATAGCAGAAACAGATTACTGATGAGTAGGGGGGGTGGTTAGTTTGTTTTCAACTTGACCATCACTCACATTTTATCACAGCTCTCGCATTCAGATAGACTTTCCAGCCAGCCTCTTTCGAAAAGAAGCACTAGACTTGAGTTTCGCTCTCAGAGCCCGTCAGTAGTGCATATCCTTGCCACGGCCGGGATTTGAACTCCGGCCATTCCAATCATGAGGCAACCGTGTTAACCACTGCGCCATTGACCTCACATTAGGCACGACCGAATTATCAAATCTGAACGCTCAACCACTCTCGCTTGTGAGCAATGATCAGGTTGCCCGATCGTCTCGAGAGGAGACACAGTTACTGCCTGTTAACAGGCATGAGGAGGGGGCTAATGTCTCGTATTTGAACGCAATCCTAATGTAGCGAAAACGGCGTTCAGTGAAACACAGTTCTTATTGTCCAACTCGCTGGTTCCCACGCTACACGCGCGCTCGCGTCTGACTTAGAATTCTGGTCCACAACGCCCGCGGTTTCCGCTCACACGTCGTGTGCACTTCGGCCCGGTTTGTGTGTGCCCGACACAGTCTGTCGGGGGTTTTTACCTGCCACTCTTCGTCCGTTGGGCCGGTCTCGTTGGCCGCTTGTTCGTGCGGTCGGTCGCGCTGTCCACAGTTTATCCACTGTGGCCTCTGACCGTATTCCACGACCATATCGAGATACTCCTCCGAGTGTTTGAGTAATCTTCCCCCCGATCTGGTTATCCATCCTGTTTTTCTTGCCATATCTCGTCCGTTGGTCCGATCCAGTTCAGCGGTGGTTCATCCGGTATCCCATGCTGTTCCCGATCCGCTCGCTGTGAGCTTTTGAGCGTACCTTCCCGCCGCGTTGAGGTATTCCGCCGAGATTTGAAGTACCCGCACTTCCGGTTAGATAATCCACCACAATAAGTCTAAACCATAAAGTCTCTAGCAGTTTGAGTCAGTGAAGTCAAAAAGTGCGCACCGTCGGTCTTTTTCACGTCGTGCATTCCGGTCAATCACAGCACGTGCCAACTCGCAAGATATTTCAATCAGACGGAGTAGTTCATTACTTTCCGTGATTTTAACCTGGCTGAAATCTCCTAGTGTGGTGTCATCGTTTGTAGTTAACGTGACACCTACTGCACCTTCTCTGTATTGGATCGGGCAAGCTGAGGCTTATTCGCATGTGAGTGATGCTGTGTTTGTATATTATGATTGGGTTGTGGTTGATGCAGTGTTAACAATTTATTGGTCAGCACGGTTTAGTGATGAAAGCGTGGTCGAAGCTCAAACCCTTGTCGTGGCAAGGATATGCACTGCTGACGAGCTCTTACCGAAACCAGTGTTGAGTCTAGTGCCTCTTTTGGAAATTGGATGACTGAAATATCCGCGAGAATGCGAAAGTTATGGTCAGTCGTGGGCAGCGTTCAATTTCTACCCACCTAAATCATTCGCTATTTATTAGTGAGTAAATTAGGGTCAGAACGATATTGATTGGAACATCACACGTCATACGCTTACATAACATAATAGGCTCAATCCCCTAGGCAGCCCTTTTTTGTATGCACGGATGCTCGGTAACGATCAGTATTAATCTCCTCGGTAAACTTTTCGGAAGATGATTTCTTATCACATGCCGGCATATTGAATGAGCCCTCGGTAACATTACAACAGGCGATCATCAGCAGATTTTCATGCGCTGACGTTTGTAGGGACTTCCAACCTTGCTTTGAGGCGGTTGATTAGATCGATTAGACGACCGAAAAACAGTCCACTGAATGTTACACGTGAGTCTGTTCATTTTCGTGGGTTATGATTAATGCGTATGAACATGCTAGCGCTATCACCTCACAGTCCATATTGTCTGCTTAGTTCATTTTTCGTTGGATGCTATGAGTGCCGACTGTGGTTGATATGTAGTGTGGTTCAGTCGTGTTTCCTACAGTATGAGCCGCTCTCGTCTGCATCATGACCGCGATCCGGCTCTTGCGTGACTGCCCCTAATCAGCAAGTCTACCCGCCGGTGTAGTTTGAGCTCTTAGTACACAGAAGTGTTAGTCAGTCGAACATGTCGCTCACTTGCAATGTTGTAACTTTTTTGTTCGCCTAAGCTGTGCTAAGAATGTGATCCAATAATTAAAACGAAAAGGTGACCACAGTTGTCTACCGCACAGTTTCTGTTCACTTACTTATTCACCACGCTTTGGTGTTATATTTACTGGGAGCCATATCTGTCATTCAAATAGCCTGACGACGTTCAGTGCGCATGTGATTGAATGCGCTACATGTTTGTGAACCCGTTTTGGTTTAGAACGAAAAACTTCAACTGGCCTTATGATCCGTGCCTGTTTATTTTCGCTTCATTCACATTTGTTTGGCAACTGATCTACACACATGTGCCATGTTTCCATTTCTGATCTTAGGGTTTTCCCATTTTTATGCTTTAACGGAAACACTAAGACCCGGTTGAAGCATCATTTGCACGCAAAGAAACTTCGCTGCAACTCTGTAGGCGTTTATTGCAGGTGGTTTCAGCATACAGAACTGGAAACTACAATGTCGATAATACCCATAGAATTCATGATAGTCATTTTCGACGAGTGTATTAAATACAAACCGTCCCTCTTCATTGGTGTCCCTCAGGCATATTTTTGTGGCCTTGCCTGTCAGACATCGGATTAGATTCCTCTTTTGTCTTAATAGTACTAAATTATTGGTCTTTACCTTACGATGGGTCTTCCGTTCTACCGAGCCATCTTCGCGAAGTGACAAGCAGGTCTAGGAAAGTTATACTTACGAGTAATTCAGGTTCCAGAGTTGAATGAGTATTTTTATGGGCAGAGTTGAAATGCTTGTGTATCTCACTAAGGCCTTTAGACCGATATGTCACTCAAATACCGTCTACTTAACGTTTATAAGAGGTAACTGATTTTAATTGGTCAGCTAATGAACTGCACTCTAGCATTGTCACAAAGGTGTCAGCCAACAGTGCGCCTAGTGGCGACTCCATTGCCATTCCGTCCTTTTGACAATGTAACTTTCCAGAAAACTTGAAGTGAACGTTACATTTGCAGTAATATAATAGTTGCCTTAGTTCTGCTGGTATTCCGACGTTGATACCTGCTTTCTTTACACTGTCCGAGAAACTCAATATTTTCATCGTTTGAATGGGCCATTGATGAGGATGGATGTGACATCAAGCGAGTATAGACGTTTGCCTATTACGTCCGGCCAGTTTAATGTCTCAACGAACTTAAAGGAATTCCTCAAGCTATGAGTCGGTAGTTTTTTCCAAACTCGCCCTAATCGCGTTGCAAGCCATTTTTCTGTTGCTTGATACGATTAACTGCGGGTCTAAAATCGGCCTAAAATCACCGTGTTCATGTACCTTTGATAGCCTGTAGAGTCTAGGAGTCACAGTGCTTACTGGTCTAATTCTTTCGAAAATTGCACAGTCTATCAGACTCTTTCGTATCGTACATCGAAGTGCTTCTGCTTGACATCTCAGTAATTGCTATTTTGTGTTTCACACTTATGTGCTAACAAATTTGGTTTAATTCCTGATGACGCATTCATTTTATTAGAGTGATCAGCTTTAAGTTAAATCACAATTCCAGCGCGTTTTTCAGGTCTGGCTACTATTCTATCCTTAGAGATTTTGGTGACCCCAGGTGTTCCGTAGTCAGTAGGTTTCCAGCCACTGATGTCCGGGCCAAATACTGATCACGTGATAGAAATGGGGCTACTTTGAGCGTGTGAGCACTAACAGCTGACGATGGTTGAAGATCACGTTCTCAAATTGGTTTCTAAGTCTAATTGCCTAAGCCCATTCTTAAGACATCAGAATCTTGATTCGCCGGTTGCGTACTGAACCTAGTTTACTTATTAGGCTGTTTCAGCATAATAGGGTCTTCGAACATGCCCAATTTAGTCATGAAAAAAATCAGCTATTAATGCTGAGATGCTCAAATTAGCAATACTTCAGTTGAATGATCAGTCGATACATCTTCCAAATTACACAAACCGGTCAGTAATCTCCATGAATTCATTACCCAACGTTAAATCTACGTAATCACAGCAAGCTCACAGGAGAACTTTACATTTTGAGGTTACAAAACGCATTCTGAAGTACTTGGCAAAGTGCGAAACATCGTTTATGTTGCTTGAAAGGTGTCAAGCAGCAACACCTTGTCATCAGCATAGTCAAGGTCAGTCAGCCTTCCACCAGGTAGAACGTCCACGCCGGTATCTTGTGAGTGTTGGAAACAGTCCACCATTATTTCACCCATGAAGTACACCGCTCCTGGTGTTGAAACTGTCAACCAGTTCACCGTAAATCCTAACCTGAACTGAAGTATGAGAATAAAGCGCCGACAGTATAATCACATACTTCATCGGCACGAATCTCCGTCCAAACGATTCTAAAAGTGTAGATCGGTCCACCGAATCGAACGCACCTTTATAGTCGAGAAGTATGGCCATTATTGGCCGCATTGTGTGCGACGCTGCCTCAGGATTGGACCAAAATTTGACCAATGCATCCTCACCCAAGAAGAGGCTGCCTGTCCTTCCCTAATATTAGCCTGCCGAGCTGCAGTGGGCCGACGAATTATGATGGGTGCTAGAACCCTAGAAATGACTGGTGTCGAGCTATTTCCCCTATGGTCTTCATAAGAACCCCTGACATTTTTCTTGCATATGGTAACTATTATCGAGTGATCCCAGTACAAAAGGCTGGTATCCGTCGTCCACACAAGTTGAGACATCTGAGTCAGGGCCACCACTAATGCCTCCCTGTCTTCATTAAAAATTGCCGGCAGGAGATCCTCTTGGCTAGCAGCCTCATTACGTTTGAGAATCAAAGTGCAATTGCGGACCTCAGTCTTAGTGGGTGGTTTCAAACCTACTGACCAGGGTACTACATTACAAGCTTTGCTGGTAACACGGCGGCGAGAGTTGGGCAGCTAAGTTGCCCCCCAAAGTGTTCTACTCAGCGCTCTAATCTTCTGGACTTATTATACATTAATGTGCCGTATGCCTCACTGGTAGTTTCAGTAACAGACGGTCACTTTGGATCAATAACACGGATAAGCTTGAAGAATCTGTCGGTGTTCCCTAACGAAAAAAATGATCCCATTTCTTCAACTTTCTCCGCTAGCCAAATTTCGTGATTGGTGAACAGGCTACGCCTCAATTTCTATCGGATATTCCTCAGAAGCTTGTTGCATGCACTGCTAGGAAAAATGTTCCGTCCGGTTTCTAACAACTCGAGGGATTTTTCTGAGATCCAGCGTATGTTTAACTCACGAACAACAGTGTTGCATCGCACAGAACCTGCTCCATAACTCGGCTGTTTGATTAGGGTTCAGCAACTAATAGTATTTTCAGTATGAGAACTGTTAAGCCTGCTTTTTTAGGTGATTTGATACTTACGCCTCACCAAAAACGTAGCCAGTTTCTCAACATCCAGCCGTTGCCGGTGGAGCAATTACCTATCAAAAGTAAAGATGAAACAACAACCTACCAGCGCATAACCTGAATCCAAGTATGTACTCCAATGAGAACGACAGTTTTGAATGGAACCCCGCCGCTCACAATCTACAGCTGTGTGGTCTGTCTGAGACCCGGTCTCATTTGGAGAAGTGATCGCCAAGTATAATGATGGCGCGTACGAGACTTAAAATTATTGTTGACTAGTAACAGCGTATGCTCAGCGCACAGTTGCAGTAGTCGCCCGCCATTATCCTGCCGATGTGGTAATATCTCAAACTTGCCACCTAAACGTGGCTCGACTGAACTGGGCGCTCATATCTCCGGCTAGAACGACTGTATGAGAAGTACATGTCGACCGAACGACAGCTGCCAGGTCTGAGTAAGAGTCCTCCTTGAAACCGAAGTCGCTACACTGTTTGCTGTATTTCTGGTCTATGTTACTATTTTGATAGGCTGAAGCAGGCACTTGGGAAGCGAACACTGTGAAGACGTACTCATCAAATCCGACAAGTATTCTAGGACTTAGCGTTTCTGGTGGCAAGGATTTTGTCGTGTGTAGTACACAGTTAGAGGTTCTCTTTTGACAGCAGCTTAGGTTGATGGAAATTTTATCTGAGTTGCTGTCATCCTCTTTAACGTCAGCTCTGACTGATGCCACAACGGATATTTTGAATTCAATTCTCAACTACACCACCACGTTACTTCCGTTCGACCCAACTGTCTGCTACACTTTCAAAACGTAGTTCGAACCTTACCTACACATTTCTCAAACTGACCCTTGGCCAAGCGGACGCTTAGACAGATCATTTGTTACGCGAGTTAGCGCCGCTGAACATTTGCTATCCCTTAATTGTCACCCGACTGCCGTCTCAACGAGGTTGTGTAAACGTTTACGCAGATGTCCAGTGAACAAGTCTGTTCCATATCTGATGTCACTATCTCAATCTTGTTGCAGGATGTTGATGATCGCCTCACTGACGCTGGATTTGTTAACCGTGAGTGCGAACGTCAGTGACGATCAAACCAAATGTTTCATTTCCGTGTGCCACCTGCGGTCAACACCCAGAGCGTAAATACTCACTCGCATGTTGTGCAAACCCGATCAGGATTCATACTTTAGACTCCAGCGATTTATGTCAACATCTTGTTAACCAGAAAAGTGGCATAGCTGAAACGCAGCGGTCAGGCGCACCCAAATCACAGAGCATTAATACAATCATTTGGCTCACGAAGAGTCCCCTGAAGCTTCGCATGAACACTTCGCCCAACTCCCCAATAGCACTTCGGAGTTGCAGCGTGTGGTGCCTCACTCACTTATGTTCTCTGGAGAATCATCGGTGTAGAAAATGCTATATACTTGGCCATAAGGATAAATTTTCATGAAGACAAGCTAGAAAACGTTTAGAACATATGCCAGTTGTATTACCTATGATGATCCATTCTACTATCTTATGGACCATTTTTAAGCTTGGTCTCAAAACATTTCAGCTCTCAGACTGGTCGGCTACCGTGTCTGATGGGATACTGATATCTCTTCGCCCTTGGTGTTTTGTGAACAAGCCTACATGTGATCTCACAATACATGAAGCACGACCTGATTCCGGTGGTTCTCTCAAACCCAGCCGTGGTTCAGTTTTTTTTACTGACAAGTTTGAAGTGCATATCATCAGTTACGAACCTCTGCATTATAGTTTTAGATGAGATGTCGGTCAGTGAACCGCTTAACCTACCGTTTCTCATTGTGAGCAACCAACTCCATGTTGCTTCCACAAACTACATCAAGACAGCACATTATCAGAAAGTTAGTTCAACAAATCAGTTATTACATCCGGAACAATTCATACAGGTCCCGGGCGATATGAATTTGCTAAGGCCAAACAGTATGTAAATCCGGGAGCGGGATAAATATTTCGCCTGAATATGCCGTTGCAAGTGTATTTGTCGTTGATCAGTTGTTACACAAGGTACAGTGCGTCGAATTCATCACGCTTGTAGATTATTCGCCCTCATCAGCTTCCGGTATGGTTGTTGAAAAGGCCACACTCTGTGTGTAAAGCTAAGTAGGATTTTTTCGAATCAAACAAAGCGGTTTGGGTTGTCCGTATGGCATAGGCAGTGGGCTATATGCTATGAGATCCATGAAGGTAACAGAGATTACGTCCGAACCTTCAGAGCACGAAGTCTGGCGGTACTTTTTGAGCGATATAGCCTCCATGGACGGTGGTAATTGTGCGTTCCCCTTATGTAACAACAAACGATTGACTTATTGATAGAATCAATTTGATGGCATCTCAGAACCAGTCAAAGACGTCGCTTTCTTGCTCTATGATTGAGTTGTCATCGCCTATTACGTCTTTTTTATGTAGTATCTATCTTCCTGATGTGTTGTTTAGTCGTTAGTCACTGTTTTTAAATCGCTTCCCTTATACCGTTCTCCTCGACCACTTCTAACAAACCTGTGCACCGGGTGTTCAGTAAGCGAACCCAGGATTGTTCCATCGCAGCTGTGGCTAATAGCTGTCTTATTGTATGGTGATAGTTGTATTGAATCGTACTGAACTGGTCAGGCTTACTGAGGAAGTAACCGCAACTGGCTCCACGCTGATTTGCTCTTATCACATCTGTGACCTTATTTCCATTCTGTTCATTGGCTCGGTGTATCACTTTCCTGTTCATCATTTCAAGCGTCAATCGGAACTGGACAGTAAGCACACGTTGCGACACGGTCGGTTTGTTCATAATTGCTTTAACCAGCTTTGATTTTGCTCTGGCAACAACCTGTGCACTCCGTTCTTTTCAGTCTGGTGGCTTGTAGTTTTCGTTCGCTCTGAAAGTTTGCTGTTTCAACAGTTATATATTCAAATTTCGATCTGGTGTATTTCCCCATCGGTTTTATCTGCTGTCTTGTATATATATATACATATATATATATATCATCCTAACCTGTGTTGATCACCAGCCATGTTTTGTATGTATTTGGTTTCAAACCACGTTGTGGCTTTTGCGCATTTTGGCTGATTGTTATTCATGATTTGGATGTCTAGCGTTCTCCAGTCTTAAACAGGTTGACCATGTCGACTCACAGCCGAGAGCAGATATCAGTCCCCTGTTCACGTAGATATGTGTTTAGTGTTTCACCCTACACTCATATCCTTACGGCAACTTTTCTCCTATCACCACCTATATATTTTTCGCTAATTTGCTCGTTTGCCTTTTTTGCTTCTGTAGTCATCGAGCCACTTGCCAATAATTTACGTTTAGACTAAGACTCTCTGGTTAACCAAATGCATTCGCGCATGTTAGATTTATGCGTTCTATCCTATTTGATAGCTCTCTGTTAGCAGTTGCCCCGTAATTCTGTTGCACTGTTGTTATTCACTTCAGTTCGGTATGTTTGGAACACGAACCCAATACTATGTCCTTATCAAAGACGGAGGCTCTAGATCTATTTGTGGATTTAGAAAAATAATGCCTCTTAGTGATGAATACATCCCCCTTTATTTTTGCAATGTATGTGACAGTGCGTCTAACCACGCTTGATCAACATGCTTTGGAATTCCGCCACGAAACTAAGCGTAGTAGTCAGTTCTCCTTTTTTAAGCCATATTACTCCTTACAAACTGCCTTCGTACCTCATCTATCCAAATAATTCAAGTCTCACGAACGTCCCAAAGTGTCGTGTCTTGCTTCTAAGTATCCTATCATCTCAGGTTATCTTGGTTGATCTCTGCTGCTTACACTTCATGTAACCGATCACCCTTGTCCTTGAGTAAACTTTCAGGGTTGACGCAACTATTCGCTTAAGTCAGCATCCGAACTACACTCCTAAGTTGTCGTCGCAATGTTGAGCATAATCAAACGTTCCAGCCGATCACAGAGAGCACTTTAAAACCGATACTCCCAGTTTGTGCGATCATCTGTCGTCCAAGATAAAATGTGTACTTCTGTGCCACTTGTCAACTTGGGTGTTCCTTTATCTAACGAGGCGCGCGTCCACCGTTTGTTGTACGACATCGTTAAACGGTGATTGATTGTTGGTAAAATGAACGGATAACTTCTTTCTTCAGTGAAAACTCCCATCACTTTCACAGACATCGCTTGATCGTAGCATTCAACCATTATTTTATTTTCGCGGACACGGTTTTCCGTTTTACGTCTGACATTACCGGGCAACGGTGAACGGGTATTACAGTTTCAAATGGTTATAATTACCCGGCTTTCGGTTGTCTTGGTATTAGCCACCGTCTTCCACCAAACCTGCTTTAAATCCTACAGTTTGCTGCCGCGGATGTGTTACAGCCTGTCCCACTATCATAACGCTGAACATCCCCAAATTTTGCGCAAATTG
The DNA here is from genome assembly GCA_008508345.1 of Paragonimus westermani. NCBI lineage: Eukaryota > Metazoa > Platyhelminthes > Trematoda > Plagiorchiida > Troglotrematidae > Paragonimus > Paragonimus westermani. Next base: position 78,162 of record QNGE01003133.1, read on the forward strand.
ATTTGATCTCTTGTGTGAGGGAATAAATAGCGAGGGCTTTTAGTGTGAACGAGATTCCGTTATGAGATGGTTTGATGTCATTGAATCGGATGAAAATCGTTTTACTTGGTTCTCGCTCTTGAGCATTACCCGTTCTGTCCATCTGTGTATATTAACGCCTCACCTTTGAGAATCTGTGAGTCTTTCTCCAGGTGTGTATATTTCAGCAGCAGTGCTTACTGGTCAAAGGACCCTCCGAATACCTAGGAAATGCTCTGACTTTCGATCGGTGACTCATGTAAATGTCGCGCTGAAACTATGAAACGAAAAATGGCTCGCTCATTCTTTCACACTCTTACAATGACACCCAAATGGCAGTGTGATTTACCACCCCTATCATTTGATTTTACGCTAAACCATATTGTTTTAAAACCTTCTTCACCCTCTTACTTGCGCTGCTGCGTTGAAATTTTGGCAATGAACGGATGTTCATTTAAACGTGGAACAGAACAGTTTAAGCCGAATGTAGTTTGCTTTGGCATCGGTTGTGAAGTACCCAGTTGTTCACCTATTCATCTGTTTTCTTTCAAATTTCTGAGTGCACTTAGGGACTCACACGACTGAAGATCTGTTGCTAGTTTAATTCTTTCATATGTGTTTACCATATTATATGTCCGGTTAAGCGTTATGTTTGCTTTTCTTCCTAACAGCCGTTTGATCGGTGACTTTCCGTAGTTTGATCCTTGAATGTTTCTTTCCGTGAGCTAGTCCGATTCCCATGCTACCCGGTCTTATTAGATGGAAGCACATACGCACTCTATATAAATTGGTGAATTCGTTTGCGCGCACACACACACCCTTTCATTGTTTACCTTTTACTCATCGAATACTGACGTTCGTATTTGTTGTATACTTCGTTTTATGCTTTCATCTCTCATTTTGCACAGGTCTCATTCCAAACATACTGGATGATGCTGGGAAATCATCGAATCAAGTGCAGTCCTTCAGTCTTGTTTGGCGTCCAACTGATCAGCGTAATTATTTTTCCTGTTTTTTGGCCAGTTCACAAAATTTCCCAGGTTTCTTTTTGTCGGACCCGCTAGGTCCACGAAAATAACCTGTTTGAAACAGTTTTATCCCCTTATGAATTTGAATACGACCCAAGTTATGTAAGATATATGCTCCAGCAACAATCCATCCGTTCCTGTCAGTTACATACACGAAATGGTAACTGAATGGATGAAGGAATGGATGTGTACAGGCAAAATAGTAGAGTCTGTCCTATTAGCAACCATAGCTCAGTGTGTAACATTTCCGAATAATTGAATTTTTAATCATTGTGTGATGGGTGACCAAATCGGAGGCACGATTGTTCCAACCCCCGTTGGAATGTCTCATCGCAGCGGTAAAATATATTCAAAAGCCCACAGTCATTGGATTGCGGATAACACGGTCGGCCGGACTAGCCATTGATAAACAAAATCAGACCAACTGATGAGGAATGACAGACGAGAACTTCACGATTGAAACCTCCAGCCACACACACACACAAACAAACAAACAAACCAGACGTGCACACGAAGCGTGAGCAGATACCGCCGCTGCGTCGTTGGTCAGAATTTCCGATCACAAATGCGCTTGGCATGGGAACGTTCGATTTGGACAGCATAGACCGCGCTTCATTGATCGACTCTACCATATTTTTAAGAAGAATCAATATAGGCAGTGGAGTAAAGTTATATGAATGCTATAGGAAAGTGTGTTCTTGTAACATTAATCTCGGAATGTAAACTGTTGAGTTGCACGCAGGTAGATTCTATTTGGTTGTCTGCTTTGCAAATTACAAATATTTCGTCTACTTCTCTTCTGTACAGGCGCATGAAGCTTATGACATTCTGAACTCTGTTTTCAACAGAAACCATAAATATTATCTGTCAGTGTAGGCCCAGGTGGATTAACTATGTTACACCATTCACCTGGTGACAGCATTGTCCATTGTAAAAAAAAACTGCGTGTTTTCAGTGCACAAACTAGGAAATCGGGGAGGATACTCAGATGCCATTTTCGGACGTCCGGTCCAACAGATGTGTAGATGGTTTTCTTTATTTGGGTATCCACGAAAAAAAGACCACTCAACTATTGCAATTCGGGAGTTTGGCTCCAGTTACATATAATTGTGAGCTCAGGCTACTGTTCGCAAAATCTGTTCATGTGAAAGTGTACCCGAAGAGCTCACTTTCATCAAACAGATTCTGATTTAGACTGGTTACTGCACACGCTATGTCTAAAGGCATTCGAAACCAATTGATGTCCAACCAGCTATCACAAAACTATCTCATTAGCCGGTGTGGCTATCGTTACTTCTCAAAGTTATTGACGTCATACTTCCGATTAGACAGAAGCTGAAGTCAGCAGTGGGTCACACATAAATGTCATATTGTGGTGGATTGCCAGGTTGGGGGTGCGAGTTTTCGAACGCCCGGCCGAATACCTCAACGTGGGGGAGGTACGTTCGAAAACCTGCCGCGATCGGATCAAGGACAACGTGCGCGACCGGATGAGTCATCGCTCGACTAGATCGGACCAACGGGCGAGGCAGGGCAGGCGAAATACGACAGACGGCCAGATCGGAGGCGTGGTTTTTC
>QNGE01003133.1:81888-92732 GCA_008508345.1 Paragonimus westermani
CATGACTGCAAGTGCCTTGTACTTTTGGAACAATAAACTTAACAGCACATTGTGGTCGCTGGAGAGGAGTTTGTCACATCAGGCACCCCTCACTCTGGCAATCAAAGTGATCGTGAGATAACGAATTGTAAAGGTCATGAAAGTTTCTTCATTTCGCCGGTTTGAAACATTGTACAATATGACAACGTACTGCAATGGTATATCTGTGTCCAATGTTTCTAATCACGCGTCCTTCCAGTCTCTCTTATGGGCCTATCTTTAGATTTTCTTCGTCATTATTTTGATGAACCGCTGCCCCGACCTGGAGGCAAACTGAATTTACACCTCCCCCGAAGCTTGTCATACCACCTAATGTTTCCCTCTGGCACGTGGCAGCCTTCCCGTTCACCTAACTCAGACCACTACAGTAAAGAGATTTTTGTTGCCCGTTTATTTTTCGGGGATTATTGGTAGGGTATGGTAAAACTGACCCTGGGAAAGTTATTGAACCGCTTTCGTCTGTGGTTCATCGGCCGAAGCCATTAAAGCGAGCTTCATCTGTTCCACTTCGGAATGCATCGTTTCGGCATGCTCCGCACGATCGGATTACTCTGAGTTGGGCCCATGTTACTCCATTCTGGCCTCTAAGCACCTCTGCGCTCTGCCGCAGCTCCTACCATCCCCGCACACCTGTTGAGTGAACATATTTTCACTGAAATTCCGTCAGTCCAACAGGTGTATTTTGCGAATGAGGAGCCTCATTCTTGTGAGGTGGAACTTACCTATTGGGATATCGTGTTACTGATGTGTTGCGTTTTCTCTCGTATGTGACACTGAATTAGAGCAGAAGTTCATCTAGTGTGTTTACATGATGGTCATCCACGTATACTGGTCACTTCACCCGTCGGCTGAAGTACATACGAAGCCATCACTGATCACCTGCCTGTGGTTTGATAAGTACCGTTTTGCTTATCGGGTCCATTCACACTGACCTAACTCTCGTCGCCAGTGTTCATTTTCTCACTGCGATGTCTAGACGGTGTGAATCTTCACCTGTTTTAAACGGCACAGAATACGTTCAAGGTTGAATTTTTCAATCTTTCAACCCGCAACGGTCTTGTGGCGTCGTCTGTATGCTTTTTACAGATTCGCATGACGCATCTTAACCTGCAAAGTCCTTGTATTGATTAGTGATGAGTTGTCGGGGATTTGGTTTATTTTCAATTTGATCATCACTCACATTTGATCGCAGCCTCCGCGTTCAGATAGACTTTCCATGATTGGAATGGCCGGAGTTCAAATCCCGGCCGTGGCAAGGATATGCACTACTGACGAGCTCATTGTATTGAATTGAGGCTCACGCTTGATCTAACTTCACGTTGTTTCCTCAAACCTGATCGAATTTGAAGTGATCGTTCACTAGCTTGGCGTTCGTTTTCAAAATGACTGCCTACTCATCTTTGGGTCATCAATCCTCCCGCACTCTGTTCACACCCTGAGGTGTGTAGTCTCTTAATCTATGCATATTCACCACGCGATGGTCTCATAGAGTCGCAGAATTCTGTACTATAAGTTCTAAAAAGATAAGGAGGAAAGTGTAGTGGGGTAATGAACACAGACTGGCGACGCGAGCGCAATTAACACTTGTCTTCCGTCATATCACACATTGACCCCAGCCATAAGTGTTCGTTGTTCTTCGGATTCCATCCCGAATGCTAGCAGCGCCTCACTAAAGCATGCCTCAGTGTAACTGCCTTCATACCCCGAACCTGAGTCATACGCTGACCACCGGGCTGCCGTCTCCATCTCAGCCCACCACATACATTCAAGACACGATGTGACAGGCAGCGAGTTAACGTTCGTCAAATGTGGCCAATCCAACGAATCATGCCGTGCAATCATATACGATATCTTTTTCACCACACAGTATAAACATGATTTCTGTGCACGCATTTTTGGAGAATGAGTTTTACGCATTCATGGATGGTTTTGTTACTGTTGTTTCTGTGGCTGACTAAGCACAAGCGGGCGTCAGTTGCCTCCTTGTTGATCTATATTGAAAGGTATCGTCTAATGGAATGTAGAAATTAATGGCTGTCAGAGGTACTTCAGTAGGCTCACCTGCAAATTATAGACTGATATCTGCTTCGTCATTAATGTATTCTTATGTATGTGGTTAACTGTGTTAGTACTTTGAGAAGGTTTTCAGCCTACTTTTTACATCCGCCTTCCTCCTAATTTTCATGTATAGGTAATCTGAACGCAATGACGATTCACGAGCAGTTGGCCAATGCAATCAACCAGTTGCTTAAATACTTCTGCAAGTCCTCGGGCCGTCAGAATGTGGCCAGTCTAACGTGGTTATGGTGTGGTGAGCGAGGCTTGGTCCCCTCATTACATTTAGTTTTCACTTACGGCTTCCGGTCAAGCCGTCTATTTCAGCGACGTCTCTATGTTTGGGACTATCTGGGTAAGTTTATCGTTATGGCTTTTGTGGATTTATGTGGTGTTCGTTCTTTGCCCATGAACGCTTCCAGTACCATCGGCTACAGATCTGTCTGGTTTAGATTTAGTCAGCCAAGTTGAGCTATTTCATTGTCAACGATTAATGCCAGATCACATGGTGCACAAGTAGCTCCTGACAATTCGTTCATCTTGTGCGGTGCGTTAACATGCTGTGTTTGAATGTCATGGGTTGATATGTTTGAAGTTCAGTGTTAACTGTTCCGTACTTCCTTGTATATAATATTCATAAGATCAAAACAAAATGTCCAATTTTTATGACTTAACTAATAACGTATGACCGCAGATGGCACAGTCCTCCATCATAGTCACATTTAGCTGACCCTTCACATTGTTGTAACTTTAATGTGCATTAACCGCATGATTCAGTGCTCGGGCCATCTGGCCTACTCTAAATTGTGGTACAGCCAGGGGAGTTTTCATAAACTGCACCGCGCACAATCGGGGTTAACTCCTACGACTAAGCAGAACAGAGTTAGTTTAAAGTGGTTGTTTTAAGCAGTTTTGCCGGCCAGGCCCTACGGTAACTCTTAGGGATACTACGAATGAATAGAAAGACAACAAGTACTGATCGAATTCTTTCTGAATACATGGGGATTGCACACAGACTGTTCAGGGGGAACTTCACAACAAATCAATGACAAGTTTTACTGTTAGAGTAGCTGTCAATGTGTATGTTCACACTATGTACCAGTTGCTCTCTTCCGTTGTGTCACACAGCTGCTAATCCTCTCCTGAGCATTTTCATCCTTGTGGTATCTGTCTATCCTCATTGCGACTCACAGGATTCTGGCAAGTCTGGTAAAGTAATGATCCATATAACTAGGGTAAGTAACGAGGAACTGCGAAATATGACTAAGTTATATTACGGAGAGTAGCGTTTCCTCAAGTTTAAGCGTGGTCGGTAATTATATGGGTGTGCGCTTCACAATGCCTGGTACCGTTTTGGACCATCGGACGGTTTATGTGTTCCGGATGATGAACCGTCGCGTCGTTTCCAATGAATGATTATGCCAAAACGAATCCATGCTGCTCAGAGCCTCTTTTCTGACTACAATGATCTCCACAAAACAAGTCGACCACGGCAAAATGTCTGTATCCGCACACGTCTGTTTCGTAAGTTTGGTAGCTTTTATCCTTTAGTATTCACACTTTACTGCTAATAGTTCAATCGCTGTCATTGCTACATTATTTTGGAAACAGACTGTACATCATCAAAAGCCATACATAAATCATGCACGTAAAATCTTAAGTTCATGTTTCGTACAGCTTCTAGGGTCACCACCACGTTTGTCTTTGATAGTACTCGTTGCCCACCCCGAGTTTTTACTTTGGACAAAGTCGTGATTTGGTTGGCTAGATAATTTTGTCATCTTATTCTAGCCATCTGTTTACAGCGTTTTAATTGAATGGATGCTTGTTATTTTCCATGAAGTTTGGAAGTGGTCAAACTGCTTGCAAGACTCCACGCTTGGGTTAGCCGTGTTTCTAGATTGCTTCCGTTATATTAACTTTGAACTACACTACCAAATGTTTAAAAATACTCCCTCCTAGAGAAAGTTACTGCTGCGTTTGCTTTCGACCTTGGGCTTGCCGCACCCTCCCATTCAACTGTGCCTTCACCGATCGCACCGCGCGCATCATCGGGCTTCTCAACACATAGTCTTCCCAGATCTTCTCGAGGCCGCATAGCACAAACAGTTGGCTCGCTCACTCCCAAGACCCTACATCCATCGCTCTTTTCTGCCACTGTTCGGGATCAGCGCATGGTTACGGATTCACGAAAGCCTGTCACTTACGCTTACTCACAGCCGAATTCACCGGCAGCCGCACGTGTTTTCTCCACCTCCGCGTCTTCTGCCTCATTCCATCATGCACAGCAGTTGACGATGATGTTACCTCCACATCAGGTTTACACAGGCGACCCTTCCACGATCGACTACAATTCTGTCACCGCACTTAAGCAGTTGGCCGTCCAGTTGATTCTCTGTGTGCAAACGGTCAATGCTTCAGGCATGCACCTGGGCAAAGAAGGCCGATTCCAAGTATTTGTTGTGTATTATTTCAGATTTCGTGCTAGTTTGATATTTCCGTAATGGAAGTTTATTCCCATCATTTTTTACTCGTCTGACCAACTTGCTAATGTGACTGAAGTGAAGAGGCACTCTCATGTCTTCCGAATGTAAAACGGCCTGGTTACTATTACTGTATACTAATCTTTCTGACAAATAGGTTGATCCTCGTGGTATGTAATCAACGGTCATCGCGTCGATATCGGGTGGTGGTTTCAACGAAGGTGAAACTTTCTTAATGACTACACTGTGACGAAGCCGTTCCCATTAAGGGTATCCCATCGGTTTCAATGTGTAGTCTGATGGGGGTGGTATTCGGATCAGTTTTTCTCCTTAATGTAAGCTTCCGGGTCTCACTGAAAAGTCTCTTGAATTAAAGCATTTTGCTAGCTGCTGTTTTGCCAATTTTTTCTGAATGACTGGCTTATCACGTCATATGTACACATTTGACTGACCTCTTTGAACGAGTTTATGACAAATACCTTGCGATTTTTCCCGCAGTCCGAATTGTGATGCGCGTCCACACGGTTGGTCTGGTCGGACTTTTGCTTGAGTACCCCGTTAGAAATCAGTGTTAGTGTTTTTTTCTACTCCAGTCATCTTTGTGTCTATGTGAACCCTTACTGACCTTTGCTGATGGTGTGTTTATCTTCGATTGTTTGTTGATTTTTGTCGTCGTCGTCGTGAAATTCCCTTTTTCTAGTCGTCGCGTTCTCTTTTCTTACGGGCTGAAATTGATCAGCCCTCTTTAGTTGACTTGCAAGCGAGCAAATACACACCACAGCCTGTGACAGAGGGAAGCGCAACGGCTAAGAAAATCTAGAGAAGATAATTTCCCGCAAATTCGATGACCGTGACCCTGTGGTCTATTGCCTAAGTGACTAGACTGAAATGTGTCGTTTATTCACAAGTCGTATGTTCGACTGCTTAGCGTGGGTGCTGAAAGTGAGACCCAACAAAATGGGAACAGTTGTCCACCACTTTCATGGTGGTCCCTGTCTTCCACTGTGTGCACTGTGAACTTTGTTTATTGTGCCCCTGTTAGGTAGCGCGAGTGTGGAACATGTTTGTCGTTCAACGTTTCCCATCTATGTCTACGTATCTACCAGCGGCAAATTCAAGTTTTTCACAATGTGCATTGTTTTTTGACAACTTTTCAATGCAATAATTTCAACCGTTTTTCTTCACCACATTGTATTGCTTTCCATACCTTTGTTGTCAACTAGTGTAGTGACTACTGAAGCCCTTGTTGCTTTTATCTCTCCACTGATTTCTTGAGAGAAAGAAAGTGTTGTCTTTGTATCGTTGCCGGACCCCTCAGATGTTTCAACGTGCATCTTCAGCGAAATTGATTTCGCTTGGTCCTGTCGCTTCAAATCTCCATACCCTTGAGGGTTCTTATTTTAACTTCTTGGTAGCTGTTTCATGAGCAGGTGAATACCTGGAGAGACTCACCGTTCATTCTTTTCTAACCGGGCCCAATCCTCAAACATGGCGAGATCCTGAATAAGCTTGGAATAAATGATCGATTTTCATTACCCTATCCTGTTTAAGATCAACAACAAGAATGCTGTTGTATCTATCGTTTTTTATTGATCGTTCATTCACTGTTTTGAAAACATCGGCACTTTGTAAGTAAATGTCACATTTCTGGATTGAAAGTGGGTTTTCGTGGCCGAATACTTCTCAGTGGCATGCGAATTTTAACCCGTGTGGTTGTGATATTTGTGTTTGGATTAAATTGTGACTTCTTCCAGAAGCTGCTGGCTCACGTTGTTTGGTTGTGTTCTCAATGGTTACCACCGTCAACGATAAAACATTTAATGCTTATGTAAAGAAAGAATGCAAAGTGATGGATGCATTTTACAAGCTTCCGCTTGACGACTTTCGTCAACTGGCATACTTGATAAGTGGTATCAACTTTTTTCTCTATTTTACTAGTTATGCTTCGTGAAAGCTTGCTTTGTGTCTGTCGGTTGTAGTTGCTCTACTTCAAAACTTTATGTTGCAGCGTTTTATTTGCCGTGCGGTACGGGAACACTTATTGTGCGGTTGGTTAACAATACTTGCTTTGAGCCCAATCACGGCCCAGATGTATGAATCAAAGTGCTTTCTTCTTAATCATGATCTCCGACAAACAGTTCAGGGTCTGCTCGTCGCATTGGATGAATATGATTTCCCTTTAGAACCGGTTCTTTGTGGTGAATGTTAATTTATTATTCAGTAATCGGACGTTTTTTCATTTGTTCAGAATTTTCCAGAAGCTTCTGCTTTTTATACTCCTCATTAGTTCTTCCTTATGGACACCGCACACAATGCTGCGTCACGTAATTTACTTGCCTTTTGTCATTTTACTGCTAATTTTTGTTTTATCCTCGTGTTTTCTGATCTTGTCATCCTCAAAATTTCACTTGTATTGCTGCCTAGCTTTCCGTATGCGAAATTTGATACCATCATTCATCCCGTGTATTGTCAGTATTAACATTTTATTAATCACGTCTTATTTTTGCATCTAAAGCATTGAGATGTCACTCACGAAAAGACCTAGGGGTGGTGGTCTACCAACTAAAAACGGACAAAAATACAAGAAAATCGAGCATCAGAATGGAAGCTTCATGATGGACAGTGGTGGTGTTCATTTTGAGTTTTGTTATTTTGTTTCCTGGTTATCACTTCGATGGAGTCGGTGGATTTAAATGTATAGCTGTGTATTTCACGCTAAGGCGTACTGTTCCAAACCATTGAACTAGCTTCCCACCGTGTACTTCCTAGGCACTCATGGAAAGATCCAAGGCAAAATGATCTCTTGGATATCATTAGCTTCATGATACTGATCAAGAGGGTAGTGCGGAACTGACTTAGATCCACAATGTCCAAGATGGGACCATTCGTGGGCGTTCCGATTGAGAATATAGTGTGGAGCCCGCGCTTGTAAATGGTGGTTTAAGTGATTTCAGACAGGAGCAGAGGGCAGTGTTACCATCACTCAGGCTTGTTAGATTGTAGTCGTATTGCTCGACAAGAACTGTCCTTCACTCCTGACCTGATAGGAAGCTTGATAACCCGCTAAAATCACCTGTAGCTAGCCCGTTAATTCCATTAGGTGTATTGCTAGTTGGTCAGTTTTTCAAAACGGGTTGTATTGACTAGTGAGCACGAAGATGGCCTCAGTTGCTCTAAAACGCGTTCAACGAGCTGCACGTCTGGTGCGTGTCACCCTGCGACCCAACTGTTTCTGGAGATGTCAGTAGTCTTGATTGTTTCCAGTTTGAGTAGCAAAAAGTGGAAAACGGAAGGTGTAGGGTCATTCAGCACGGAGGTGACTGGTTCAAGAGATGCTTATTCCAAGGTTCTGAAACCGAACTATCCGCGGAATTAGCCACTGTGACACCGTCACGCAAAGGTAGCAGCGTGGAAAGGCCTCAGGTTGTTGGACTTGTTGGTTTTTCACAGGCCTAGAAAGAAATTCGATGGATAAGATAACCCATCACACCGATAAGTAACGGCCAGTGATGGTTGTGTAAGCTCTCTAAACAACTTTCAAATCTACCTACAGTTGAAAAAGAAGGAATAGGTTGAGGTGTGCTACTCACACAGTGGGGAGCCCGGAGCAAAGGATTTGTCTACCAGACGCGCTTCCTAACCAGGCCGACTGAGCGAACGAGCACGACACAGAAGGCATATATGCTTTCTGTTTACCCAGCGTGTTTGCTTCATTTGTACATCTTTAGCTGGGTTCGAATGTACAGCTTAGTTTGTAACTCATGTTGCAATCCCCTGCTTGTGATTAAACATCTTTTCAATCTGAGTAATGATAGTTACTACAAATACTCGAACATGTGAGTCACACATTTTCCGTTTGGTTGTATCGTCGCTTCCTTTGTTTCCCGTTTTCTCGCACATTGCTCCCAATCCGTTGTCTTGGTTTGCGTGGCTCGATAAAATGATGCTTTCGTTCAGATCGTTGACCACTCAAGGCTTATGAGGCCATTGTTTTTATTCATTATGTTTCGAGGACACGTAGAACATGAGTTTGTAACTCAACCCTACATTACGTTTAATTGTTATCTCGCATTGGAAATTCGAGTACTCAACCCGGCGTTTTGGTACTTGTCTATGGTCGCCTCACTATTCTGTTTTTTATGTTGGCCCAGATATGTGATCCACAGCGTTGTCTACTCGTTGAGTTATTCGTAACTGGCCGGCCATACCCCGTTTGAACTCTACAATGTTGCGCACAGTATCCAAAAGGGTGAATAACGACAGACGCCTATGTTACTACTACAGAACATTAAACAGCGCAACTGTTTCTAATGGGTTTCCACATTCTCTCATTCGCCGTTTGACGACTAACCCAACTTGTAGACGGATGTTCACTGAAACCGAATTCGTACCAGGTGACAAAAGCCACTGGTAGCTCTCGAGAATATTCTGAAGAGAGAAATCACAGCACCACCACTTTTACTATTCTTGTGCATGTTATTCGGCTTCCACGACTCTGTTCAAATCTACAGATGTTTTACATATGTTTGTCGCCGACTGGATAGGGTTTATTTGTGGTTGGATGAGGAATTGGTTAGCAACTCGTCAGGTTTGCAGTCATGCACGTCATTCATCCATTTGTCCCTTCGTAGGACTTCATCTACCTTACAGCTCAGTTCCCGTATCCTCCATATCTGTTCCAGGACACAGTATGCTTACTAACGAGATCAAACCTTTACCTTAAAGGACGAATGAAACATTGAACAATACAAGACCCACGATCTCTAAAGAACGCCCACAGTCGGACGATTCGGTCAACCCTTACCTCTCCTTCAGTATTAACTGTTCGCGCACAGCAGAGCCATTCACCAACCCGTTCAACAACTGTTGCACGAACTTTTGGTCCCGAGTCAAAGACTGGCAATGTGGGTTAGCTTAGCCTTTACTCCATCATGATTCAGCGCTAATATTGTTAGTTGTGAATGCATCAAAGGTGGATGTAGCGGCAGTCTGGAATTAGCAATGCGGTGAGACTAGTGCCCACCAGTTTTCAACTCTAAGCGTTTACAACGCGCTAAGTTGCGTCACAGAAATTGCAAATAGAAATTAAAACCGATGTACATCGGTATCTCTTGTTCCCAAAATGCTCTGGAACGTACAGTCTTTGTCGCATTATCAGAGCATGGGTCGCCAAAGCAGGTCCTACCTATGATATTTGGGGGCTTTCTCTAAGAACCAGTGACACGAGTTGCATTTCCCAGGTCATGACCACTTTGAATAATTTGGGTCCTGTCACAGGAACGCTCCTACGCAACATCGCCACGAGGAGAACGGCAAACTTTTAAGTCGCTCTCGTAGAGACTGCAGCCGCACAGGTGAATCACCTCAAGATCCGACGGACAAGTTCCCTCGAACTATGATGCGTCTCTGTTCATGTTTTTGGCATCGTTGGTTGTTTCAAATACTCCGCGGTGTACCACTCGCCCAGTTGTTCTGCTAGCTTTTCGTCACGTGATTTTGAACCTTTGTACAAATTGCTCCACTCAGGGTAGACGTCTGCACCCAAGACAGTCATCAAAGTTTTTATTCGATTCAACTTCTAGTTGGACACACGCACTTTTTCCGAGGGGTGCATGCACTTTTAACACCCGAAAATCCAGCGCCCCATTCGCTCTAGTTAAGCAGGTTTGCCACCCCTGGCAGCACTTTACCATATGTACATCGACCCTTGCCACGTGGATGGTGGCGTGAAGGCTGATGTACACGTTGGCCAGAAACAGCACCGAAGCCAGTTTGCACGTCATAAATTGCCGCAAGAGCATCATTAGATTGCTGGACCGCCAGGTTTGGCAGCCCCGTTGCCGTGCTCACTGAACCCGAGGTACACATCTAATTAATCTTTATAACGTTTGTTAGCGTTTTTGATGGTCACATTTGCGCCACACCCTACCATTCACTTAGCCGATCGTAACAGCGCATCTTTAAAGAAGTTCAGTTCTCATTGTTGTTGGGTTTCGAAGCGTACTGCAAGCCGATTGGCACCACTCCTGGTGAGTTAATCTATAGGTGGTCAGTTCGCTCGAGCAGAAAGTTAGCTTTTGCATTGACAGCCGGACCCGCTAGGATAGCCTATTAATGTGACGGCCTAATCGGTTATGTTACATGCGCGTCAAGGCCGCCTGTGTGCCCCACACTCGTGCCAAGGCTCAAGTTGCACCTTCAACGATCAACGGCTCGTTCGTCCACGCACTTAAAAATGATGCTACCGCTTGTGAAGGTGACAATACA
>QNGE01003134.1:18245-33677 GCA_008508345.1 Paragonimus westermani
GAGTGAAGGAACATATGCCTAAATGGGTGCAGAGCTCTGTATTACAGAAGAACGACAATGTGGTTGAAACACGCAAGCAACCAGCGTCCGCAGTCGCAAGACACGACCTGACCACTGGTCACGTTATCGGCCCAATTTGTGCATTCAGAATCCTATTACGTCACCCCCAATCCAGGATTCTCGCGGTTTACTGTGGCGGTCGCAATCAATCGACTGAAGCCGACCTTGTGTGTTCAGAAACGATTGCTCGTAAGCTCGACCCTTCCCTGGACTTAGTGACATTTCCTAAACCACCGATTGATTATCCGCCATGCCTCCCTAACTGCTCGATATAAAAACCCGTTTCATGTTATTGTAAATTTGGTACTGACGAGTCAACACGAAATGCTTGCATCTAGCAGTTTTCGTGTTCTAACGGTTTCGTTCAAACTTCTGAAGGAAATAAACTGTTTCACATTTGACAGTTTTCGGTTCGGTGGAATCTGTGGTATACTCTTGAATGACTGGCGTTCATCCAGTGAGAGTATGAGTGAACGCATTGTTCACGCACTCTCATCATGCTGAAGAAGACAGGAACAACCTGGTGGATCACGGACTCTCTCGGTCTGCTGGATCTACCCGGTTAGATCCATTTTCTGTCATAGGGATCTCCCGAAATATCGCGGCGAGCTCAGGCGACGCATCGGGCAATCTGGATTACTAAATCCCACCCAAGGGGTGTATGTACTGACACAAGGTGCAGACTTCTTAATTTCGAGTGCTGGACTTTTGACTTAGTTTCAGAAACTAGGCCTCATCCACTCTTCCTCATATCTCTACACCCTTTTTTATTGTTTGTATAACAGTTGAGCCTTAGTATAGGCCTCTGTTGTCACACTTTCACAGATGATGGTGGATCGACGTCAATTACAGTCACCTCCATAGATTGAACTGCGTCCCTTGCTGGTCAGATCGTGTGATCAAAGACTCCAAGTGCTGTTCCCAGGTCAATACTCCTTTTCAGCCTGGTTAATCGAGAGGTATCATCCCCACGCAACACACATGAACGATTGCAAGCCACTCAGCTCACTTCAGGAACGCGTTTTCGACCGTTCCACTTATTCTGCGTATACTAATCTTCATTTGGTCATTCTCTTCACGTTTGCTTGCCTGCTCAGCACAAATCTGTTTCTTGTGTCTTTCGTGATAAAGGTCATGCTTCTTTTACAGCGATCGATCGAAACGATTAGGTGGTGTCGTTATGTGTTTGGCTGATACCCCTACATACCTCCGAGTGCCATTTAAGCTAACCACCTTTAAGGTTCCGACGCCTGTAAAGACAGGATGGCGAGCACACTGGAAAACTTCATTACACAAACACACTCACTGGAATCCTGAATATCTATATAAAAATATTAACTTTCTACGAGCTTGATTTCAGTGGCCAACATATGAATGCTGGCTGCAGCTGTGTATTGATAGTGGTCTACTTTTAGTGTATGAAAGCTTTCGGTTTCCAGTTCAGTCCTGCTGTGCGGCTTTGAGTGATCTCGCCGTTCGTTCAATTGTCAATCAACGGAGCCTCTGTGTGATCCTTCGAGTATTTCGGCGTTTGCCGGAATGTTTGTTCCAGAAGCGGGTATCTTTTACTTGGCAAAGCGACACGTTTGAATCGCAAAAAGCCGTTGAGAAACGGTCAGAATGGTTGATAGACAATACATCACGATTAAACTGGGTGCTGCAGCGGAAAATTCTCGATAGTTTTCCCATCTTCTCTGAGCAGCAGAAACACAAATCCGGTTTCGAACGATGTAAGTAGGAGTCTGTTCACTACTTACATGAACACTGGTCGTTGAACATTTCTGACGACAGTTTGACTGGATTTTTGAACTGCATTGTACGCCTTTTGGCATCTCAATACGTTTTGTTTCACTGCTAACGGAACCTGAAATCAGGACGTGAAGTTAGATAACCGAAGTACAACAGAGTGATCAATCCATATGTACCTCCTCCAGCTCTCATGAATGGGGCTAATAGCACTGTTCTAGAAACTTCCTGTCAGCTGATCATGCTCTGAGTATTCTGAACAGCTCGGGAGTTTCTCACCACCAGTTTATTGACTTATTTGCCTCTCCTATGGAGAATTGTTATAAGGACAACAAGCGTTCGCACCAACACTCATTCTTGATGGAAGAACGTTTGGAGGTAGCCGATTGGTTCACTCACTTTGAGAATAGTGTCAGCTTTGACGCAATGTCTGATAAGATTACAAATCTTAGCGGAAGTCCTGATGGTGTTAATCTGTTTAGACCGTCTTAAACGGCAACGTGATTTCAGTCTGCTTATGAGGGGCCGTGCGCATGATACCACTGAATAAACGTTCCTGTAATACTGCTGCGAACTCTAGTCAACTCATTGGGAGCATGCAGAAAGTATCTGCCTTGGATCGCTGATGTCTCCCAAACATTAACAACCTGTGGTAGAAATGGTGAGTGTTGCTGGCTTGTCTTTGCGCTAGGCAATGTTAGCCACACAACATACTAGCCTCGTGTCGCATTCCTCTCTTACTCGGCCTTGCCCCACGTGTATCAATCCATCGACTACCGCATTGCGCTCTGTTTGCGCGTTCTGAGCTAGGCTGTAGGCCGACAGTCTGTCGGCCAACGTGTGACCTTAGTTTGAGGTGCACTATCTTTGACTCTACAGCTTGTTTCAGCTAAATGTTTCTAGCTGGGGTCCAGTTGGCAAACACCGCGGCTAGCAGCGCTGTTGGACGCGATGATACCCCTGTTGTCTTAGTGTGCATTATTTTCCCAACATTCACATAGTTTTCTACTCTACGTTTGCCGCAACACTTATGCCGGTCACTTGCAGCTTCTTAAGTATGGAACGTACTGTACGCCTAATGCATTCTTTTCCCGTGGTAAACTTGAAAAGTGATGTCGGAACTGCTATGTTGCACGATTTACATCGTGACAGATTTCGCTACATATTTGCAATTGCCCACTTTATTTCTGAGTGAATTCCCATTAAACAGAGGGTACATCGGCGAGCAGCCCGCAGCAGATACTGACGGTGTTAGATGTAGTGGACGTTTTGTGCAACAGTATTCACATCACCCTCGAGACGGAATATGACAATTCACCGCCATTGTTTGATATTCACACGCTGAGGAAGTGTGCTTCAGCAGTCCAATGTTCACTGTTTCGAAAGTACACATGGGCTGGTTAGCACTTGCCTTTCAACAACTTTATGTCTGCCCGCTATAGACGTGGTCTAGTCCGAACGCTATTCCGGTAAACAAGGTACGTTTGTTTCGCCAGCATGTTGGAAATCGTACCAAATAATTTGCAAGATGTACTGATATTCAACGGCTGTCATTCTCAGTTCGCTATAAACTAAGGTCAGTCAGCCAAACACGAACAGGCAAGACTAGACGTTCCAGAAAAGTGGTGGCTCCGAACCTTCCCTTTAAGGAGAACGGTGTGAGCTTACCAATACAGAGCCGTCTCCAGACAGCTATCAAGCTTATCTTTAACGCTGTTCAGCTAGTTGTATTTTGCAAAACCGTTCCAATCAAGAAGTTGTTGCCCCCGTCCGCCAAATCACATTTCATTCACCAATATCACTGTAAGTGTAGACTCAGCTACGTTGACAGAATCAATAGTCATTTGAAGACCAGGGTTGGTCGATGTATGTGGAGTTAGGTCAAGCGCAAGTTTATGCAATTGGTCGATGTTAGGCTAGTCATCGTCAGTACCATCCGAATCCACAAGTAGTTTGCCTCATTGATAAACAGATTGGAAATAACACAACGTTACGAGCAAGTTGTAGTACTCTACGTTTCAACCACCTCGGGTGGCATTCCTCGGGAGTGTTGAGTATTACAACTTGCTCGTAACGTTGTGTTATTCCCAATCTGTTTATCAATAACATGTTAAACACGACGCCCAAACTGTTCAACTTCATTCGTACTAAATTTGGTGCGGATATCTTACAACTGATTAATAGTTTGCCTCAGATTTCGCCCAACATCTGTTGGTGACGCGTTATCAGCCTGACATGGTCAAAGGACCCAAGGCCGTATAATCGGCCACCGAAGTACGCCTCTGTCGATACGCTAAGATAGTTGATATCAGAAAAAACGGGAGTTTGTTTCTTTTTATATACGAGAAAAAAATTGATTAGCCTAATTGTGCACTTGATTATCTCGAAATTGAAGCTTCCCATTGGTTAGTGAACAAGTGAGATGCCAAGTTGAATACTACCAGGATGTATGTAGTTATCAACGTGTGTGTATATCTATACGTAAGCGTACGTGTATATATGTTCATACGGGGAGAAAAGCACATATTTACGTACATCTGTGTATTAAAAATTTTATATTTCGTATGTTTTGCATATTTATTCATGTATATTCACTTATATATGGATGTGTGGATATATATATATATACTTCATGAGCTTATATGTGGCTGCATACAAGTCCGTGTGCGTACATATACGTATACATGCATATTTATATATACATACATGTATGTATTCATATGTATGGATGTCTACATGTGTCGTTGTATGCACAAACTTACGTACATGCTTGTAATTGTCATTTAAGTACAACTCAGCATACCTCACTCAACAAACGTCAACAGAGTAGTCTGTGAGCATGGCCAATTGGGAAAAGTGAAGACCAAGTGGAAAACCTCATGGCTCCGAAATGGACCGTGTTTTTTTATCCTGAGCAGCCTGGTGTTATCCCCACTTACCTGTGTCGCCTGTGCAGATTTCTTGTTGAAATTTTTACAGGTCTTCCTGATATCTGTCGAATCCCATGCGTTCTTCCGGGACTATTCTCCAGACGCTCTCATTGTTTACCACCGTGCTGATTCCTTACCCTCGAATGCATGCTTTAATGGCTCATTCATACATCTTTTTGTGAGATGAATTGAAATATGTCGCTTTTGGCACATCATTTAGTAGCATCATTTCTATTATTTCATTTAAACTTCCCATAACGTCCATTCTGTCGATTTCTCCGAAATTTTAAGTGGGAGGAAACGAACTCTCCGAGAGAACAGATCCGTTATGGGCATTCAGAAACAATTGTCTGTTACCCTCCCATTACTTTCACAGTGATAGGGGCTTTACACCAATAGAAGTTTGACTTTTTTTGAGGTATGGTTTTGAATTGATAAATTTATCAGTCCGTAGTAAACGAACACTGTTATGACAAAATGCACATTTATACGGTACAACTTAGCTTATGTCAGGTATTTGTGGATATCAGTGTGTTCATTTTTCAGTACTTAACTGTTTTATTTCATGAAGGTCATCAGTAGCGTGTAGGATGTCTTGCGCAGTGACGTTTCGTTCGCATCTCATCGGTTACTTTTGCCAAATTAACATACATCTTATAGTGGGGGAAGCAAGCAGCTAGGCGACATCGATCTAGTCATGTCTGAGAAAGTCAGTCGATGCGAACCAATGTTTCAAGTTTTGACTGTTTTAAGTGAGCATTTCATTCGGATAAGGTCATTTTACTAAGGCATGTTCGGCTTCGAATTAGCGCATGATGATTGAGGCAGCTTCTTCACTGTTTAGACAGAGTCGTTTTTGCCGTAACCGCAATCCCGATTCAAACAAACAAGGAAGTTTTGATGTTCGTTCACCTTTTTCTCCGTTTTTTACTAGCACCATTGCCGACACTGCGGAAAGGTTGTGTGTCACAAATGCTCCACCTATCGTTGGATTCTGCCCTATCAGAGTTCTTCCCGTGTGCGTGTTTGTCGTGCATGCCACGATCAGTTGCAGTTGGAGAAAGAACGTCAAGCTGGGCAAGTAAAATTGGCGTCTCCAATCCCAGATCAACAAGCTGAGAGTCCTTTTGAACAGAATGCGGATCGTTTTGTAAGCTTTGCAGCCCCCAACTCCCTCACCCAATCCTCTTTCAGTGAGCCAAGTGAGTTTTGTTATGCCTCTGACATCAATATGTGAAGCGTTTTGTCCTCATCCTGATTATCGTCTCTGTTTGAACGTTCCGGTGGTGTAAGAAATCATGGTGGACTTGTGGTAAACAGTTAGACTGTATACGGATAACCTGTTTCATTACACTATCCAGTGTCTCACGCGGTTACCTGCGCTTTCAAAAGGCTACTTTCCGGAACGAAAACAAAAGTCAGTCTTCGTGGCACAAGGCAAATCTCAGTTTACTGAGTTTCTGTTGGTTATTTTTATAGACAAGACGCATCAGTAAAATGAGGAATTACAATTAATACTGACGCTTTAGCTCTCCTATTGGTTGGATCGACTCCGCTTGTAGCTCGTTTATTTTAACGCGTAACGCACTTAAACAACTTGTTTTACTCCGGTGCTCGTTGCAACAAAATCCGATGCTGGAGCAGTTTGCCATCCTGATTGGTCCCCGCGGTGACATACCAGTCTGTTCGCTCCGTCGAAACTGGTTGGCCGTAACCTTCTGCGAATCAGTGGTTGACTTCGTACCGATGCGTTTGTCCAATCCAATCCCTTTACAGTTTCCATGTCACTAAAGCCGTCAAAATGTTTTCATATCAGATGTGCCGTTGACAGGCATATCAATCACGATGAAGGGTTTCCAGGTGGCGTAAACATTGAACATTCCGACAGACTGTCTGGTCCACATATTGTGGACGTTTAACCGAAAACCGGCCAGTTCGTATTAACACGCTTCTTGTATCCCGCGTTAAGCGTATGTTTCTAAACCGCTTCAATATAACTAATGACTCCGAGTTGACGGGATTTGTTGGCACAACATTCATTTCGATAGTAAGCATTAGTAACAGTTGACTGCCCAGCCTACCGTAGACCACACATTTTTGTCGTCTGAATGTGCCTCGTGTTTGGCAAAGTTCCCTGGAAATTCTCTTCCGCATTGTTTTGCCGTGTGCAGGCTTGCTCCACGTTGTTTTTCGCTCGATTCATAGAAGTCTGATTGAGGGTTTGATAGCCTTTTCTTCAGACTAAAGACATGGGTGAACATGTTTTCGAAAACTCATCTTCAGGCCGGTACAATTATAAAAATAGTTAGTAGAGTTAGATCGAGACATCGATCAGACTTATCACAGAAACTAGGTCACTGGCCAGTCAATTGGCGATGGCTTGATTGGTCGGTTACGTCACGCTTGTCCATTGGTTTGACCGTGCCGGTTAGCCATCAATCACAAACGTACCGCTGCTAGAAACTGTCATTTTTATCTGTGACTACGTGTCAGAGAGCGGAATCGAGATTGGGTTACCACCATTGAAATTGAAAGAACTTTTTCTCCGTTGCACTTTTACTATACAACTGATGTTCAACGGTGTGCTGTATCGGCAGACAGATGGCGTAGCAATGGGATCCCCGCTCGGACCTCTCCTGGCCAATATATTAATGGAAAGCTTCAACGCACCGCGCTTCAATCCACCATCAGTCATTTCAGTCAATACCACCGATAAGTAGGCGATTTATTTATCATAGCCAGTTTGGATACTAATATATGCACGGTACTCGACACATTCAATCGCGCTCACCAGTCAGTTAAGTTTACACTTGAGAAGGAGACCGAAGACGAAATATCTTTCCTAGATGTTCGTTTACACCGACGAATAGACGGAACTATTCAACGTAGGGTTCATCGCAAGAGTACATGGACAGGTCAGTACACAAACTTTCACAGTTTTTTACCCCTAAAACAGAAGAGGAATCTGGTGCGCTGCTTGACTGACAGAGCATACAAAATTTGTTCGGCGGATACGCTAGAAAATGAACTCGAATTCATAAAGAATGTACTTCATGATAACGGCTCTCCGGAACGATTTATCGCCAGAAACATGGTCAGAATATCACCTAAACCTGAAGTGCATGACGCAAGAACAAACAAAATGCTTGCATCTCGCAATGTATGTCTTCTTGCTGTCTTGATGAGCAAGAAAGAGACCCATGTTTATTCGAGTGTCGTTCAAAGGTGACCGTGCCGCAGAATGACTGACAAATAGGCTCAACCAGACAATCAACAGGACCTATGCTACTGTTGAACACCGTATTCAATTCTCTACATCCCCCATTCAGTTAAGATCTCATCTGTGTGTATCTACTCATTCACTTGTTCCTGTGTAGCCGGTTATATTGGTCGAACGTGAAGACAGCTTTCAAAACGAATCCGAGAACACCATCCACAATGGTTGGGACACGGGGAATCACGATCGGTCAACAGTGCTATTCTCGCTCATCTGGTTGAAAGCAGGCACCAGGTGAAAACTGACGAAGCTTTCAATGTGGTATAGCGCGTGCCAGGCAACCCATCAAAAACTGTCTGAATTAGAACACTTTGTACTGCCGAGGCTATCGGAATCAGGCTGATTGACCCAATATTACGTCATCAAAAACGGTTTGTTCAGACGCTGCACTTACCATGGCCAAAAATCCTTCGGAGTGATGACTAACCGGCACGGTCAAACCAATGGACAAGCGTGACGTAACCGACCAATCAAGCCATCGCCAATTGACTGGCCAGTGACCTAGTTTCTGTGATAAGTCTGATCGATATCTCGATCTAACTCTACTAACTATTTTTATAATTGTACCGGCCCGAAGGTGAATTATGGAAAACATGTTCGCCTATATGTCTTTATTCTCATTATCGTAGTGGGCATATTCATCGCTTTTTCTTGATCGCACTTGCTACTTTTCCAGCTGTGTTATATCCATAGGAAAATCGCATATTGCGGTTGTGCTTTTGTGTTAGGTGAGTGAGAATCTGGACTTCGACAAATTCGTTTACTTGAGAAACCCCGTCGGCAATGGCAGGAATGTACAAAATGAGATAGAGTCTCCTGTCGTTAAGGCTTCAATAGCTTTCATTTTCGGAAATCGCTGATGACCGAGTGCTGTCTTTTAAGCCTGGTTAACGCCAACACAGGACGTCTTTGGGCATATCGTCGCTCAACGCTTGTGGCGGGTGTGCCGCTCAAGTTAGCGGATGTAAACCGTTTTGAAATATCAGGCTTTACCTATGCTCTGGTCACCGATTACCACAACGGTGACGTAGAGCTTCCATACCTGCATCTAATCTTACTCCCGGGATGGTCTCAGGCAACCGCCGATGATATTGGGAGGCGAATAGTTGATCGTGAGAATCAAGCAAGTTCATTCGTTTTGTCTTTAGGGACAGAGTGACCTTGGTAGTCCAGCTATGTTCTGTGAATGGTAGCTAAACGTTTGCCGCACTGAACACATTGTTGATGCTTCAGCTGACTGGCTCAAAGTTCTAGGTGGACGCACGGTGGCGTACCACAACAAAATGAAGATACCCACCAGCAGGCAGCCATTGCAGACAGGGTTGATCTGTCAGCCTGGGTTTTTGTAATTCACTGAGTCAGTAGTTGGAGATTCTAGGAAAGATACCTGCCAACCGAGAATACTGTTGTTGCCTCTGGAGCAAAACCGAGTGGTGAAGCGTGTCAGTCAGTCTTATTGGTGTAACTGTTGTCCTGTTTTGACCTACAGCTCGGTTGTGTGCTTGTGAGGTGTTAGTAGACACCTTATATTGACTGCTTGAGTTTAGGTGTAAGTTTTTGCATATTACTTCCCGGTGCTTCGTTTTCTTTAGCCCGGAGGTTTTTTCGTTTGTTTCGCAATGGCGCATCATTATCGATCTTTAATGTAACGTTGTGGCTGATTTTGGAAAAAGCATCAGTAGACGGTGTTATAATTTCGGCTATGTCGCACGAATTGCGGTGAATGTCTCGAGGTGTAGATGTTGGATGCCTAAATATATTTTCCGAATAGCCACGTAGCTAGTGATCTTTATTTTAGTGAATCCCCAACGTATCCTGACATGGTTACCCTCATCATTTTCAGCGTTGAGCCTCAGCCGTAAGTAACATGACTCGTGCTGGCGTTGTACTTGACAATGGACCACGAAGCGATAGAATAATAAGTACCGGTGTATTAAGAAGGAGCGAACTAGCCGAAGACAGTAGATTCGTAAGGAAAGAAGAAAAATCAAGAACACTATGGATGCAGGCTCGTCATTGATTGCGACATCCTGCATGTCCGAGTGTGCTTCTAGCCAGCGGTGTGAATGATCATGAATTTCCTTACCTGGCAAACAACACTTACCAACCTTGCTGAACGAGACGGTTAAGACTGTCATTATTAGTGACCACACCACTGCTTGGTCGTCTTGCGGTTTTCTATAACCACCAGTAGCCGCACTAAACAGTGTGCAGTACAGCAGCTGTTCCGTCAACATACCAAGAATATGACCCAACCCGCTCAGGTTGTGTATGTCCGTCAATTATCCGTTGCGGCCGTGCAAGCCTCCCTTATTTACGTCGATACACGACATGATAGCAGAATTTGTTATCCTTTGTGTTTGTACATCCTTGCATAAGTATTCATCAGTATTCTCACCAATGTATGTACATGCCTATTCGTCGTCAATTAACTAGTACCTGCCAATCTGTTATGAATCATACTACTCCGACTCATCCTTCTACCTGGATGTGGAGTTCTCTAAGTTTTATCCACCCATCACATGAATGGTCGATTTTCAGGTCGGTCCATATTGGTACTGCCACCCCTGCCAACGGGATTTAAGTACAGCTAGTTAAGCCCACTATTCTGGTCACATTTCGTTCCCCGGATCCTCTGATCACAACCACCATTGTTCTTTGGATCCGTAAATTACCGAGTTTATTTACTCGTTAATATTCTCTACAGTCTGTGTGACCGTGCACTGGTGTTGTCATTCTAAATGTTTAATTCGGAAGACGAGGTGGTGCAGCAATCGATCTGTTGCCTTCCAAGCATACATTCACGGGCTTGATGTCCCTTCGCGATTAATTGTAGCTCGTATGTGACCAATGATATCGCACGACATTGGACAATCAACTGGATCGTCAGCCTAAAATTGGAATTAAGTTGTGCTGTTCAAGACACATCCTGATACACCGTTTCTAGGACTGAACGAACTTTTAGTTCAGTTCTAAAGGTTTCTGTGTAATCACGAGGTCTAAGTGACCGGCATGTATTTTCAAAATCTCGTAATCAGTTAAATGCTTGCTTGTGGGTTCAAATGATACACCTTGATTCCCTGCTTAGTCTACTAGTGTGTAATTAATTGGATAGACTAAAACCGACCTGTCATTTGTGATTAGTCATTGTGAGGTCACGGAATGTTAAATGCACGATCGAATTTTTTTCGTGCAGACAACTTTTGCACTGTGTAACCCTATCTCAGCTGCTTCCGTCGTTTCGAGACAGCGCGTTGGAATGACCTCGGTTGGCTGACCGGAAGTCTGCAGGCGAAGCTGAACAATTCAGCTGGTTTAGTTGTGTGGTTCGTGTCTGCCACGTTTGGCTGATGCTGTCTTATTCCAACTCATTCTATGGAGTAGCAGGTACACCAATTCACTTCAAGCGTGAGTAGGCGATTTGCCTTTTGAACGTAGTTGAGCGGGTAGAAAAACATGGCGTGGCTTGACTATCGAGAACTTCCGACAAAACGCACTGTACACGTTGTGATTAAAAAGCTCTACGATCGATGGAAATGGCCTGTTTTGTTTTCCACTTCCTGGCACTTTGCCGGTTTAGCTATCACTTCGAAATGAATCTATCTGAAAGACCGTTTTCTCGAATTATGTTTGGCGAAATTTCCAATTCCCATCCAGTAGTATCGTCTGAGGTTTTTTTATACCGATCCGTTACCGGGTCACTCAACTTGGCTATTTTGTGGCGCACAGGGCGACCATTTCACCATTTTGCCAATCATTTTTCCTTCTGCAATACGCAACTCACGATGCGTTCATCTCAATGCGTCTATCCTCACTGACTCTCTAGGTTGGTGTCTTTTATCATTCTTCCAATTGATGGTAAAACGATTATTTCAGTGTGGTTTGGTTCCCTCTTGAAGAAGTGTCAATAACCCGCGCTGGTCACTGTCATTAATCCACTGAGGACCTGTCGGTCGAGCACGTCTGTCCATCACATACACTGGTGGAAATTGATGGCTCGTGTTATCGCATTCTGATTGTCCGTTACCACAGTGTTGCCATTCGATTAGTATTGTAGCGAAAAAGGCGTCCAATAAAACACAATCTTTATTGTCCAACACACTGGTTTCCGTGCTACGCGCGCGCTCACGTTTATGAATCATTATTCCGGACCACAACACCCCCGACTACGGCTCGCACGTCGGGCGCACTTCGACCCGGTTTGTGTGTCCGACGCCTCTTGTCAAGGTGTTTTTCACCTGCCATTCCTCGTCCGTTCGGCCGATCTCGTTGGCGATGGCTTATCCGCTCGCCCATGCTGTCCCGGATCCGCTCGCTGTGGGCTTTTAGACGTACCTTAATGCACCGTTGATGTATTTCCGCCAAGAGTTGGAGCACCCGCGCCTCCGGCTTGACAATCCACCACAGCATAATAGTGCTAGTTTTCAGGTCCACTCACCTAAACGACCAGCGTATTATATGATGTTGTTACTTTCGTAGGTGACATCGCCGACGTGCGTCGGACTGAGAAATGTGACGTTGGAAGTGGTTCATAATAATAACCTTCAAACAGCCCATGTCAAACATGGCAGAGAGTAGCTACCAATGCTTTGAATCGGACGATAAGGATAGTGTCTGCAATGAACATATTCCGGGTGAATGGAAGCCTAACACAGATATTCTTCGAGCATTCACTATGCATAGGGTATTTTGACAATAGAATATTACTGACAACAGAAATTATTCAGAACCTTGTGGGGCGGAGGGAGTTGCTATTTATCACAGAAGGAGTTGATTATATTCGTCGACTAACTCAATAAAAAGAAGCATATTGTTGGATTTCTTCGAAATGGGGCAATTATTTTCAAAGTATCCTTGATCGGGTTAAAAAGAAATCTAGGGTTTGGCAATAAGTGCACAACCATAGAAGAACCCTGGATCCTCTATCTCATCCGAAAGACATTTTTAATGCCTTCACTGCAAAGGACATATTTGGTATTGACCGTTGACGAACAACTGGTACCTCTGACATGTCCGTCAAATTTAAACTATATGCCGTGCAAAACTCACGAGTTCTGAATGAATGCTGTCCCTACGAAAAGGCATCTCTGCAATCGGTTGTCATAATGTAATCTTGTGAAACCCTCTGAGACTTATCAAACGTTCGTGTGATGATGCGCTTTCAAGGTTGCTGGTTGGCTTATAGTTTAAAGAATGTTGTATAGCAACGGTCAACTTCTTTGCAAACCCCCCAGTAGCGAATCTACTGCTGACAGTTGGAGCTACCTCTTCGGTGAAATCTTTAAACCACCATCGGTAACTTTGAGGGACTTCCACAGAAGTACTCTGAACTGAGAGCGTGGACCCGTTAACAGCTAGAACAAAAAAAGTCGTCTCTTCTTCATCTTGCGTGGAAGTGAAAAACCAATCCTTACTCAATTCTATGGCAGAAATAGTTATGGCGTTTATATCTAACACAGTATGGCTAATGTGCCAAGCCGTTGATGCTCGTGGAGTAAGCCGGCCGTCGTCACTTGGAAGGATGCCCTGAGTGTTGTGGTTTGAATGCTGGAACTTTAAACTAAGACGTCCCAGATGAATAGATTAGCAATAATCGTGTCCTTCTATGGTTGATCGATGAATTATGTGAAAAGCGTAATTCGCCGTTGTATGTATAGTCCATCACTGTCGTCTCTGATATGAAGCAGTGAATTGTGAAAATAAATGCACTTTTACTTGTTTTGTGTGCAAACTGCATTGCCGCGGTTGCCGCTAGCGGTTCCAAATGTTCGATTGTCCTTTTTGTAAGCTGTGTTGAAACTTTTAGAATGATGCTGTTTTTCTCACTCAGTTCATTGGATTGGAGTGCACTTTATGTGTAATGTGAGTAGGCATAGAACTGATAGAAAGAGTGGTCTTATCGGTTTTGTGGTAAGCATTTCGGGTGGTGTTATATTAGTCTTTTTCTTTTGCAAGATTCAAGGTGAATATGTGTGAGTGGAACCTCATTCACAATTGGTGGCGGCTCTCCTATTTCATTAGGTATTTCAGCCAGCCGGTTTCGAAAAGGAGTACCACAAGTGAGTTTCTCTCTCATGAGAGGTAGTCAGTAGTGTATATTCTTCCCGCAACCGGGATTTCAACGGCGACCATGCTCCCACGAGATAATCATGTTGACCACTGCTTCTTGGACCTCACGTTAGGTGCGACTGAATTATCCTATACATGCTCACAGTTATATTCGCACATGATTGAATTTGTGTATGAAAGCTCGTCTTAATTACCAAAGGCTCGTTGTTTCATCCATTAATTCACTCCTAACAGAGCAGTCATAAACGCAACTGCGCACGATTCATGGCCTGGCAAATTTCTCTACATATTATGAAGTACGTATTACAGAACAGGAGATCATAAAGCGGAAAACAGATGTCAAATGTAAGAGAAATATACGGCGGACATATTCGCTAATCAGTCGATAGCATCGTTACCATGGGAGTGTTAAACTAACAAAAGAGCCTATCTGTACACACAGAGGTGGGCACCAACGTCTCAGAGGAACTGCCTCAACATATCGTAACAACCGGCGCTTATCAGTTGTCTGGACAGCCGTGAATGTTTGTATAGGGCCCACCTGGTGATGGCTCTCCAGGAGATGGCAGACGATCGCAGATGCTGGTGTTCTTTGTGGCGGTTGCTGGGTGCACACGTGGACAATACACATGACAGCTGCTCTCGAAGATTAAAGGTTCGAGCACCGTGAATATGCCCACTTTAGTCATGAGAATAAACGTGTAGCAAACAAGCTTGTTTTCACTGCTTCATCATCAGGCTAAATACAACTTATTTATATGGATCCGCTGGGGGTAGTATGTCAGTGGGGTGAGGGATGGTAATCATTAATGTTCAGTTAGTCAAACTCGTGAAATCTAGTTCTGTAGTGCCAGTCATCGTCATCATCATAGACAGCAATACATCAGTGGTTCACACTAATGCTTAACTGCCACACAACCATGAAGAAAAAGCAAACCCTATATAGGAAGAGTGAA
The DNA here is from genome assembly GCA_008508345.1 of Paragonimus westermani. Taxonomy (NCBI): domain Eukaryota; kingdom Metazoa; phylum Platyhelminthes; class Trematoda; order Plagiorchiida; family Troglotrematidae; genus Paragonimus; species Paragonimus westermani. Next base: position 33,284 of record QNGE01003134.1, read on the forward strand.
GGAAAAAAGAAGGGGACGGGAAGGGACCTAACTACTGAAAATGACTAAGTCCATATTCAAACATTCAACATCAAGGTACCTACACCTTGCAAACAAACAACGAGCTGCAAGTGAGAGTAAGGCGTCATCAGCGAGACGGCTTCCTTACGGCTTTCACTGCCCCGCGTCATTAAATCCACTCACTTCACAGACATCTCGGACCAACAACGACAACATTCACGCCACTGAGCTCGATTAGCCGCCATCTCACCTAGAGTCTCCAACCACCGACTCTGTGAGTCGCGAGGGCCCCAGCCCGGGAGACGAACTCGATCTATGGTGGCTAACCCCTTGGTGAACGACTTCATTTCCATACGCCAGGTCATTATCTGTCCACCTCGCACCTTACACCAGT
>QNGE01003134.1:35175-56315 GCA_008508345.1 Paragonimus westermani
CAGTCCTGAATGGAACCCCGCCACCTATAACTAACAGCTATGTGGTCTATCTGAGACCAGGTCTGACTCAGAGAGGGAGGGCGCCAAGTATAGCAATGACGTGCACGATGCCTAAAACTAGTGCTGGCTAAAAACAGCCTATGCTCAGCGCACAGCTGCAATAGTCGCCCCGCCGTTGTCCGACCGAAGTGATGCTATACCAAACCTGCCACCTAGACGAGATTCGGCCTCACCAAGGCGGCCGACCTGGGCGTTCATATCTCCGGCCAGACCGACTTTATCAGAACCACGTGTCGGCCGGAGGAGAGCGGCCAGATCCTAGGTACAGCAATCATCGATATGCAGCGAGTCTAACGTTCGTGCGAGAGCAGCCTGTTGACCTATCTGTTTTAGACTACGAACGTTAAAGACATCTATGTTAATTTGCGTTCTAGGTCGAAGCACAGGACGAGGGAGGTTTGGGACTGAGTGGTGAGAGTTAGGACTTATCAGCAGAGTGTTACTATGATAAATTATATCTGCTGTGGGACCTGCAAAGAAGTTATCAGAATTGGGGGTCGGGAGGGGCCTGAGAACTAAATTTGATAGGACACTGGGGGAGGGGTCAGCGGTAGCACGTTTTCGCCTATCCACCCTGCTGTATGTAGCAGATAGGGCGACCCGGTTTATACTGCGAGAGGGCCGATGCAGTATGGACTTGTTTGTGTTGTGAGTATTCATGGTTGTCTGTGGGCTGAGATATTGCCAGGACGCTCAGACCTAGACAGGAGAACGATTAGGGTTCTCAACCAAAACCTTTGGCTCAAAAGCCTGTGCCGCAAGGCAGCGGGTGGGTGGCGGTGTACTAGACGTGGTACGTTTTTCAGGAAGAGATGCCAACCATCTTCCAACCCCGAACCTGTAGGATCAGGAGACTGTGGTTTGTCAGACCTCTACATGTTGGCCTGCCTGGTATGAGTAGCTCTGTCCAGTTTAGCCCAGAAGGTCATCAAGATGCGCAAGCCGTCACACCACGTCAAGGTTCAATCTCACCGTGGCGGTTTCATCATTACATCCTCGTCCAGACGAGGCCTTGTCTGTTCTTCCATAATGTTTCCTCCTGAGCTACAGTGGGTCGACGAAGTATAGTGGATGCCAGGACCTTAGTGACGTCTGGGGTCAAACTAAATCGCCTATGGTTTTCTCAACAGCTCTGATCGCCTTTCTGGGATATGGCAACTATTATCGAGTGACCCGGGCACAGTGGAACGTTGTCCGTAGTACTGACGTGTTGGAACAACTGAGGCAAGGTTTGTACTAATGTCTCCCCATCTTCTTTGGAAAGTGTTGACACGAGATCATGTAGGCCCGCAGCCCTAATACGTTTGAGAGCTGAAATGCAGTTCCGAACTTCAGTTCCTACTGTTGGTCAGCTGTCATCCTTAGAGCGTTTCAGCCTTGTTCACGTACCTGAGGGATGTTGCTAACAAAGAATCGGTGCCAAGTCACTCGGTCTGTGAAGTTAAACTCCTTTCTACTATTGAGGAAACACGTTGCTCGGGCTCGCGGTAGTTCAATGGTATTGACACTTGCTTACCAACGAAACTGTGGCGTATCCGCTTCCGATTGCTGCAATGCCAATCCCTTGGTTGGGTCAGTTTGACACTACTCAACTGACGTGCAATCTTGTTTGTCACGTGATAAGGTGCATTTCGTGGTGTGACATTTGTGAATCTAGTTTGTATAAGTATATACAGATATCAAAATTGACACAGTTTGGTGGTCATTCGAGCCCGACCGAAGCATGTTGATTTGACATCAAAAAGATCACTCTACAAATATATAGAGACCTGAGAAGCGACATTCATCCAGCTCTTTGTCTGTTGGGGGTTACGGTCAGAGTGACACTTTCGAAAACGCCGAATCACTTCTGATCTAGTGCTATCCAAGGGCTACCTGTTTCGCTCCACGTGTGTTAGTTGCATGACAGTATTGTCGCCAATGATCATGCGTACATTCGTGAGAGAATTGTGGAGGTGGCCATTACTAGGTCGTCTGGAGCTATGGTTTTTTTCATACACATCATTAACCGTAATGTATTGCGTTGTACTGTTTCATTGATGATTAATCGGAGGTTTGGTTAGTTTCATGTTGAACGTCGCTCACGTTTGATCACTGCCTTCTTATTCAGATAGAATTTCCAGCCAGCCTCTTTGGAAAAGAAGCAATAGACTCGGATCTCGCTCTTATTGGATTAGAACTCCGACCACTCTTTCATTAGGCAGCCATGTTTACCACTGCGCCATTGACCTCATATTAAGCACGACCGTATTATCGTATCTGAACTCTCAACGTTTCATTATGGGTAATAATCAGGTTGTCCGATCGTCTTGATAGGAGACACAGTAACCCTGCTGTCAACTTCAATCGGTAATTCCGCGGTTGGGCTTCCGAGACAGGTTGAAATCTCCGACCTCATTAAACCTGCCAGACGATATTTTAGGTAACTGATACGTAGTCAGGGATTTCATTACCGATCTGCCGGGGATAAGCTCATCAAAATTAGAGGGGCAGTCTGTAGATGATGTGCGCTGTGTGAAAATGTGTATAGACTGTCCATTGTGTTCCAGAACATCGGACAAACAATTTGGCTCTAGGAACCATGAGCTCCTAAAGTTTTCCAACTGCACTTATGTCCAGAGTACACGATGGCTATTCGAAAGGTTTTATATTTGTGGAAAATGACCACGTGTTGGACATGTTTAGCACCATGCCACTTTGCTAGAATAATAGAAAGAAACGCTGTATAGTGGTAGTGCAGGCCGTCGCATTTTGCTTTTTTTTCTAGATTACGAACTCACTCAAGCCACTAGTTGAGTATTCACTCCTAACTATCTCATCGTTTGCCATTATCTCGTCTTTGAAAATATGGCTGGCCTTCTTAAGGGTCTTACAAATGGTACTTCCACATATTCAGTTCACCCAGGTTCGTTTTTTCTTCGCCGAGTATAACAGTTTGATCCGATCCGAGCACCGTTGAATCTGGTGCTGATTCAATGTGACCGCCACTTTTTCACATCGGTAATTCAACGGAGGATTTTCGCGTAGTGTCTGCTGCACAGCCCTCACCAAAATTTTCAAGTCAATTTTCGATTTTATCCCCTCAATACGGGATTCTGTCGGATATTGATTGGATGATTAAATGGTTTTATCGTTCACATAATGCCCTCGTCCGCCCTTTATCGTCAGCTTCACTTTGATATTCACGAACTGACATGCAACACTTTTCGATCTGTGTGATGTCCTGCTTCAGAACGATCGGTCATAGGCTCGTACTTATGCGTACACATTCTGGAATCTCCCTTCTTGTATCTCTTACTGTCCGGACAAGTTTAGATCCTCGAAAATGCTAATTCAATTTGTAACTCACAGTAGCACTCATCGTTTGAACGTCATCTTGTAGTCGATAGGGTAAACAGCCAATCATAATAAACCACACGAATTTCTTGGCAGGTGTTGTTTTGCTCCTGCTGAGAAAAAAAGACTTTCAGGCGCTTAACATACGCAAATCGTCCCCACACTTTTTCTTGGCCAGTTTTAACGTATGATTGAAGCTAATTTTCAGGTATTCTGATCAAAGTCGATTCGATCAGTAATGTAATGCCTAGACTATACGTTGACGAAATTTGCCAATAAATTGCGTATACTTTTGTTTTCACTATGTGTTTGTTTATGTTGCCGAGTTCCTGTCTCATTCTTCATTCCAAAGGACTATTAAGTGCTGACCGAGCGGTAAACGAACATAAACCGCTTTTTATTTTCCAGTTCTGTTGATAAAGAACGGTTGGTGACGAAAAATGCGTTACACATGCGGATTTATCGTTATCTAATTTATTAATCTAACTACGTCAATCAAATCGTCATCCTTGTCAATTTTGTCACGTTATCTTTGCATGGAATTAAGGAGCTTCCGTTATCAAATATGAAACATGATCTTTATCAGCATCGCTATATCTTCTGTCACGGCACCTATGCATTTCTGAGAATATAGAACTCTTAGTAAATGCGCTTCACAGACTAGGAACATGATATGAGATTATTTGAAATTGCTTGATCGTTCAGATGCTGACTGATAATTACATCAGATGACACTGGATATTTCACTGCCGCTGAAGTCTCTGAAGCTTGATATGCAACCGAATAAGCAACCAGGCGTTTTTTCATCCCTACATCTGTGGTTCGGGACAAGCCCGACTCATTTTCCTCTTTTGTGACTTTCACGCACGCCACAATTGGTTCATCTTCGGTCATCATTTCCGAACTTCTTACCACTAGTAACGTAGTCATGAATAGAATTATTACTAACGATGTTGTCAATCTCTCCACATGCTGAAAAGAGTTGTCCGTTTCTCCTATCGAATCTTCAGAGACAGCTATAGTAGCAGCTACAGATATTGTTGTTTCACGATGTCAAAGCAAATTTCAGTAGTTTCTGACTAAATCCAGTTCCGCACTTGTTTAGCTTGTTCCAGGTCCAACGGTGAGCCAGACCCAATCTGTTTTTCTCACTTCATTATGTAAATGTGATAGGCTAACATAAGACAGCAATAGTGCTACCTAAGTACATGGATCACATCCATGCCCACAGGTTGATTACGTTGCATTGACTGCTGAACGAGACAGGTATTTGTCCCTTGTTAGATGGACTGCGACTCTGTATTATCATTGCTCAGTAACGATTCGAAGGTCCTATTTATAATACACGTCCCTTTGTTGGTCATATATTGCACGGGTAGTCGTACGTTTTTGAAGTATCTGAATGTCGTTGACCTCCCGATCATTAAACGTGGTTTGTTTGGTCAACTTGCGTTTGAACAGATGATAACTGATACACTGTTCCTTAGACCTCTCTCCACCGTATATTTCACTCTTAAAGATGTTACCTGTTGGTAGAAATGTATGACAGTTAAAGATGACCTCGTCCGTTTTTCAGATGACAGCTGAAGAATATCCATTAAGAATCATATTTGCCTTACCTTATGTATGTATGTCAGACTGAGTGTCTGGGTCACTGAATTTCAAGCTTTTACAGTACACAATCAAGACAGATGATTCTGTAATTCAGCTCAGTTCAACGATTTGATAGCGATCAAAACTGACACAGTTGAATTCATTAAGGGAATCATTCCGCCGGATCGCATTTATCCTCTTTCATACGGTTGGCGGCATCCGATTCGGATTAGCCTGTCACAGTGACCGAAGCCAAAGGACGCCTGCGCTTAACCATCACCGCAATTGATTTGCGCCGCACCAATTGCGGTTACACACACACAACACATATCCAGTGTAAACCTGAAGGAATAAGACCGGGAAGTGTGCCAGTGTGGCCATTCTGTCCAGCCGGCCAATGCTGGTTAGCCACTTGATTGGCTAATAAGGAAAGGAAACTCTTATCTCTCNGCACCGATGGTTCCCTCACGTACTGCCCGCTTCCGCTCGCGCAGTAATTGCTCGTTGAACTTACGGACACACGTCCGGACCGTATTCCTCCAGGCCGTCCGGTTCAACACTAAGTCTTCCCAATATCTAAAAGCAATGTTACAACGTGGGACTTTCCGCTGCAGACGAACAAGGTATGTGTGAAGCACACGCGACAAATTCGATTATCGTGTAGCCCCTCAGAGATGGTCGTCCTGTCCTTCCTAGTGTGTTTCGGAAATTTACGGATAACACAACAACAAATAACCATTATTACAACTCCCGTTTGGTGGAGTTAGTGCTGAAGAAAACACAACCTGATCCAAAAGGTTGTGTCAAATCCCCTGTAGATTATCGCTATACATTCACACAGACTCAAGTTTGCTGTTCGAGAGACCATATACTTGGGATAATAACGACCAACGGTTACTAGTCGGTTGCCAGACAAAATTGCAAAATCCCGTTTACCTAGCTTGCGGTCTGCACAGAATGCCAAACATTGGACATTCCTAAAGGGAATGCTAATCGGTATATTAAGAATCAATGCGACCAGACATGGCAGACAACATGTTTCGAATGTATAACTGTCTGTGCTCGATGAGACGACCGCTTGTTGTCATCTTCGTGGATATCCCTGATGCTGCAGCTTTAAATGCTTGGCTTTGTTTTGATGGGGTTACGAATGTATCGATTTGCAGAAGAAATTTCGTTTCAATGACAGTTGGTCAATTAGGTGGAAGATTTCACTTGCTGTAGAATGTTCAACCTGTCTACAACTCAGTAAAACCGTTTCTAATAAATTTTCAAATAGCAAACAGCTATTATTCTACTCCCGTTATTCTTCATCACTCCGAATTCAGTGCCTTACTGTAGGCTGTTCGAAAACCCTTGTATTGACATTGTTTATCGGACTCAGTAAACTCTGCTGCAATATGTTTCCTTCACATGAAATTTGGCTATACACGAACTTCTTATTGCTGTACTAGAATTTTCCCTTCTTCCTAGGGTTGATTTCCATATGAAAACGAGTGGGTTCCTCGCTCTTTCAGCACATTTCTCAGCGAGCACCTAATACACCTGTTAGGCATCTCGCAATGCAACTATGAGTTCATGTGCTCACTTTAGTACTTGAGTGCTAATTGCTCTTCGTTCAATCGTTCACAAATCTTTTTTCCATTAGTAACAAACACGTTGCTGTAAACAAAATGACAAACATTGACCATTTTAGGTAGCTGAAAATCGAGGTCCTTCTGCTGTTATCGACACAATGCGTTTCATTTAACGGCACTGATCTTAGTTGTTAAGAGCACTCTGTCGAGTACTCACCGTAATCCTTTATTACTGGACTTCCCAATGTAAAAAGCATTCGCCCATATTCTCATACATCTCTTATTTCAGGAAACTTTGGTTTGCACTGTTTTCCAGGGGCGATCGACAGTGCACACATTTGATCATTCGTTTCTGAATTGCGTCACAAATGTGTATCGTCACAGGTCAACATTCACTCATAGTTTGCACTTATTAGGCAGTTCCAATCGACCCCTTTCGAAAACCAGCTTTTAGTCTATTCAAATTTACCTCCGAATGGTCACGTTCTACGTTATAACCTTGGTTTCTTAGCTTGCACAAGTCGCTCCAACCAATTCTTCTGTTGTCTAATCAACATTAGTTGTCCAATAGACCAAGAATGAACGAGAAAACACAGTGTTCACCTCACGCCATCGACTGATCGGCCGAAACATACACGTCGTGCCTTTGGGTGTATTGTGGACATGCATTTCAAGTCTGCAGTGGGTCAACAGTCGATCAGGCAGTAGGGTAGGTGAGACAGACAAGGTGCGTGCACAAATTTGGAGTCAGTCTCAAGTATGATGAAATAACCATCACCTACTAGATGCCTATTAAACTAAAATGAGCAGAACGATTTGAAAATAATGACCTCTTGACAAAGTCGATTAGAAGCGGCAACATTACGATCGGAAGATGTTGTGATTCGAGATTAGGTTCAGCCGAATCTCATCCACAGCTCATATACATGATCGGATTTCATTGTGACCGTGGAGTGAGGGCACCAATCCCCCACTACTTATTGCCTAATTATCCCCCTCATGTCATGTTTAAGTTCAGGCTTTCAGTTCACATGTCCGTATCACCGAAATGTGGGTGGGTATATGTCGATGAACTGATCAACTTCACTGAGTAAACATGTTTCGATTTCAAGGGTTCTTTTACATTAGCCAGCAGAAGAAGATAAGCAAAAGATGAGGTCGTTTGTGGACGATGTACGCAACCAGCCCTGACCATTACGATCCTTGAGATTGATAAATAATCAGACTTTTTTGAGGCAGGCCACAACCACGCCGTACGATCCTGCCTTTTATGGTTACCCGGTTAGTGCAGTAAACACTCGTGCCAATTTTGTCACATACATTTCCATACCGGGTTCCTGTTTGTTCCGGATCACACTCCGGAACACTATTCAGTTCGGCTGTTGGCAAGCTGAAAAGATGATCAAACAATGACGAAGTTATCGATTGTATTAGCTTTCGCCACCCACTAAGCAAGCTTGGAAGATGCTAGTTATTTCAGTGAAGGGCGCACCGCCATCCACATAGTTGGAAAATATCATTTCTAGTCGCGATAACGTGTAGAAGTCAATGGCGAGCCTGTATTGGTGAAAATGTTCACTCTCCATCAGGAATTCACATTGTCCTCCTATTTAACAATTTCGGATGAGATCAAACGGTGAAAAATTAGGACTTCGGCTAGAATTGATCCAGCAACAGGAATACCATGCATCAACACCGCAAGCGGTTTACCAGCTGAGCTACAGAGCCAAACCAGAAGCTCGGAAATTTCACATTCGGACTCCGTTACCACCCGTCCCATTGTCTCATATGGAATCCACCAAATGATCCAAGAGATCGGCTGACCCGGCAGCATTTATCAAACAGTTCACACTGGAATCCAACAATCTCACTGTCGCTTTGGACACCACTGTTACAACCCTCAACAACCATGGATATGGTTTGGAGCAGAAAATATGTACACATATGTAATTAGTGAGTGTCATATGCATCTCATCTGTAAGCAACATGGCTGTTTTGATGATTCACAACACCGTTGCCTCTCTCCATGATGCGTATCACAGCGCATGGGAAACAACGTGGTTCTACTGAATGCTCTTGAACCTCCCTTCAACTCACCCACCAACAGGAGTCTGTTGCTGTTGTTAAGGTATGGAAGGCGATTGAGTTTGAAGATGTGGTGTGAATTCACTGCCACTACGGTTTGTTTCGACCACTTCTGGTCTTGATAATTGATCAACCACGCTGGACAGGCGATCGGACGAGTGCCGAATTGGTGCGGTCTGCGGCGGGAGCGTTCCCAATAGCGGTTGTGTTTACCACGGTTGAGCTCGCTCCATAAGTTAGGTCGAAGCCAGTGCTTGATCGGCTGTACGGATGAACATCTCGGTTTGAAGACGAATGTGCTTAAAACAACCGACGTCCTCTTTCAAGGTTGGCGGCATCCGATTCGGATTAGCCTGTCACAGTGACCGAAGCCAAAGGACGCCTGCGCTTAACCATCACCGCAATTGATTTGCGCCGCACCAATTGCGGTTACACACACACAACACATATCCAGTGTAAACCTGAAGGAATAAGACCGGGAAGTGTGCCAGTGTGGCCATTCTGTCCAGCCGGCCAATGCTGGTTAGCCACTTGATCGGCTAATAAGGAAANTGATGGTGGGGAATACTGGTCATGTTGTTCGTAGCTCGCGTTGATGGTTTTGTTATTGATATGTTCGCCGAGCTTGGTATTTAGGTTGTAAACGTTTCATCACCAAGCGAGATGACATCATCACCTTTGTTTGGCCCTTTCAGTTTATGATAGTTCACAACTCCCTCTAAACGAAAACATGTTCTCCACCAGCGATCCCCAGCTTTTCTCCGCGACCAGACTGTATTCAGTGAATCAGAGTGTATAATGCCCCCACTCTGTAATATTCGAAGCTGGTGGTGCGTAACTGAACTTCCATCGTGATCAAATGTTTTTATTCGTTACAGGTTGGTTATCAGACACTCGCCAATACAGACACTGTTTATGCAACAACTCTCGGCTCGATGTTTCCATTTACACGGATTGCACACACCGCTCGACAGCTGCAGTGTAAAAATGGACGTTACTATAAACGCACTGCATCACGTGCATTTGTGACGACATTTGGGTTACGTGTGGTTTCTCAGTTTGCATCACTGTATGTCTTCGTGCACTTTATAAGTGCCACACATACCCCTTTCATCTTCCTTGCTGGAATGCTATTCCCACATACAGTGCTCACTTTATAAGTTGTTTTTCTGCATTTGGTATTACCGTGTACTCCAGTTGACCTTCCTTTGTCGATAAGCTTGGACAGAGTTAAGTAGCAGTTATGCGGTCACATTCTCCAGATCGCCCCTTGTGTAGTTTTACATGTGTACGGTGACAATATGGATTGAAAATATTGATTCCTGACTAATTTAAGTGTGTCTGGTAGTAGCCAGCCCTTTGGAGTAGCACGGAGAAACATTTGTCAAAGCTGGACGGGCCACCGTTTAAAGCGGTGTCAGTTAATGCCATGGCAACATTAAAGTCACAAAAATCTCTTTGTTCGTCCAGAACGAAGTAACAAAGTCTGATTATAATGCCCTCCTGCATGCTACTGCATACGTTTGTTTATTATTGCAAGCAGAGTACGGGGGGTTTCCAGGGAATCAGTTATGTGTTATGCCTTTGGAGGGTGCTTCACAGTTGACTATTTTGGTTCATTCCGATTGATAGTTGCTGAACTTAATATTGATTCCACTCAGCAGTTCTTGTCCCAAGCTACCTCTCACTTCTGTCGACTAGATGTCCAGTATCTCTACTTTCTTTCATAGTTCGCGTTTGATTCAATCCACTGTGATACTAGTTGCTTGATTGCCCCAAGAAAAAGAATCCGCATTGCATACACACTGTCATTTGTCATCCAGCATGAGGACAGCAACTGCCTCAGGTGCTGTTCACTTAATGGGCCACTTTCTCCTCTTCGAACGGTAGTTTTTTCAGTAATTGTAGATGACAGCAATGTGTGCTTCGTTTTTAAACTTCCCGACGCATCTTCCATGTTAACGCCTTCATATACCGTCTAGGATTTCGTCTGTTTAAACCATCCGTCTTGTCCGAGTATATGGCATAGTCATCGTGTGATGGACTCACTGATCATCGGTGTTGTTTGTTAACACCATTTTGGAATGAAAATCCGTTTTTTAACCTATCTACTCCTTTTTGATCATTGTAGACGATCATCTTGACCAAGTTTCATTGATCATAATCACTCGTCAGTCGGAAACGTGGGTGTACAAATATTACACGTTACAGTGATAGCTGAAACAAAACCAGCAAATTCAATTCTGTAAAAAAAACACCTTTTTTAGCACTGTCTAAGGCAGTATCGGATATATGTCAGCTCGCAAATCAACCACAATTATTAGCTTATAACTTTCAGCTATGACGCGAAGGAAGTTGACTCGCCTACTTTCCTACAATCTTGGTGACCGCGACACCGCAGTTTAGTTGGTAAGTATCTGCACTGCTATTCTGATATCCACTCACAGATTATGAGTGTTTCTCAACTTGAGTGATACTGTTGAAGTTCAATTACGTCGCTACAGCTGTCGACTACTTGCAAGATCACCATCAATTTCAAGTTGCCAACTGGGATTGACCACGGTCATGGAGGCTCGGACTTATGACGGTACAGCGTTTCAAAGCGCCCAATTTCAGGAAGGTCACAAGCCTGTAATATTAAGTAACTCACCACATGCAATGCTCAAGGATCCAGAGAACAACAGCTGGACCTTTTGAATTAAAATTGTTTGTTCGGGCCTCGTTGAGACCGCGGTTATTCACGAGGGAAATCTGCCACAATGGGACGTCACTTTTGAAGCTGGGCATCATGAGAGCATGTAGCTATTGTTGCCACGTTGAGCTGGCCTGTTAGAAGGCGTATATCTTAACGAAACAGTCAGGACATATGCCATATCGGTCGATCGACGCAGTTCGGATGGTATGGTAGTACGGTTTCATTCAGCCAATCAGATTGCAGCCGTGCGGTCGGACGCCTGTACACTATCTCGACTGTTTTCTCGCATTTGCTTCCTGATGGTATTTCTAAAGCACTTGCTGTCCTATATGGCCGCCTCATTTGATTTACTCTGTGTCTGAGTGCCATTTATGATCATCTCATTTGATCAACTTCGTGTTTTTTCGGCCATTTACGGTAATGCTTTCGTCGTGTAAATTTAGAGGTTTTTGACCCAATTTTGACTCGTTCGTTCAATAAACGGTGTTGTCGTCTATTTTTCTCCGTTTTCGGTTTTGAGCTAAACGATTGAGCGCTTAATAAAAAAGACGATCCAATAGATCCCAAGTCATATGCTGATCAACAGACGGCCACTTTTGATCTAATTCATTACTCACATGCAAAGCAGGATTCAGTGATTTGATGTTGGTGAAGAGGATGTAAGTAGGTGAAACCAGCGAGACGATCGAACATGCCCACTGCCGGTGGGTTTGAAATAGGAACTTGAGTATCCAATATTGTGTCGCTAAGATTATGACTAATTAAAATGGGTCGGCCAAAGAAACTAATTGATTACGCTCCTCCATGCTAGAGAAGTATTTGCATATCACATATCAGGTTAGCCTGGTTTTTCACCACCTTACCGATTTAGTGTAGTACTGTTTAGTTCATTTGCCTATGTATAGTGCACTGGCATCAATGTTGCTCTAGTGACATCCCACGGTTTACATAAACTCAGTTTTTGTGAGATGATCAGTGCCAGCTTGTGGTCGCAGTTGCCCAGACTTTGTATCAATCAGTAATATGGGTTTGGTTCTACAGCTACCAGAGTGTCGTTGAATGGCGAGTGCTTTTTTCGACATGTTTAACGCGTACTGTTTTACTGGTCAGCTTCTACGTTTTTCGTCTCTTACATCAACTGCTTAGGAGCATGTCGCGGTCTTCGCCGATAACTGTCTGCAAGGATAGAAGGCATTAGAAGTGTTACTTGCAAATATGTACCGTCGGAGGTTTATCGAGATCCACAGCAATGTATTGTTCCTAAGAGGCGAGTATTGAACTTATCAAAGGTGATTGCATCACAACTTGTTCAAGTCGAAAATCACAGTCTGCATTGAATCACGTACGCCATACGACTGAGTTACGATTGTTAATTCTAAGTAGGCGTGTTGCTCGGCATGTTCACAGTCCCACCGTGCGTAATCTAATAGTATGTTTGTAGCTGCGGTGACGTTTATATCGACAAAAAAGGATTGGATGGCTGGACGTACACCTAATTGGTTGATGTATGCGATGACGCAACGGGGAATGGCAACCGAACGAGTGAACCAAGATCCCACCCCCACCACTGTAGAGTACATCGCGGAAGTAGGTCACGTTATTGGTCCAGTCAACTAATCTAATGTGGCATCCTGTAATCGAAGTCCCAAATGGCTCGCTTTCACCAAAGCAGTTTGTACCAGTAATTGCCGTACATAAAAGCAGATAGCACGCCTCCCTCATGACTGACAATATCCCTTCCTAACGTGACCGTCCCTGTTGTTGGTACCCGCCGGGTCTGTATACTCTGATGTTCTACGTTTGTAACTGAAGGCAGTAGACGAATCCGTTTTTTCACATTGTGAACGGAACCAAAGAAATGCACTGCTCTAAGTTGTATACTCATACGTCATAACGCACAAAGTCCGTGATGTAGTGGAATCTGAAATCATTTCTGGAGTACTTATGCAAACCATTTTCAAGATTGTTGCTCCCCAAGCCTTAGGGATGACTTTTCGGAACCATATTTTGCAGAAAATTAGAAACACGATTAAAGTGGAGTTTGCTTCTCTCACAACATTGCATACTTTCATTGTTTTATACTTTTTTTAATTCGTCCACTTTTTATGAATCTTTCGTTTGTGAATTGAGATATCCCGCGCCTCTTATTTGTTCTGCCGTTTCTCTACCTCCCGACCTCACAGCCTTCTTAGGGGATGCTATTACAAATGAGGATTATGACACCGCAAGTGATACGGAGTCCGAATCGGACGAAGACAGCCGGAAACTTCCTGGTAAGGTCACCCATATGTGAATGTCTGATTTGTTGTGTTACTTTAAGTAACTAGATTAGCTTCCTCGATTAGTCTTAGAGAAAATACACGCCTAGGTATGGGTTCACCAACCTCAACGGAAAACCGTGGTCTCAGCTTGACAGTTCACATTAGCATAACTCTTAGGCATTCTGAATCTTTTCGGTTCCAGCGTTTGCGGTATTCATCAGATGTCAGCCAGTTCCTCTCACTGAATGATACCGCATTCGGGTAAACACGAAGGTGGTCTATGGTTTGGGGATGTCTAATTGATGTTGTTTCACCTCGAGCCAGTATGACAGATCACAAAAATTGGACTGGAGCTAGCGATTTATGAAGCTCGGGCGCAAGTCACTATCCCTTCGTCATCATGTTATACTGTCCACTAAGGTTACTATTTTGGTCACGGTGGTTTCCCTGTCCTATAAAAATTGTTGTTTTCGTTACAGCCTGAACTACTCGCATGCCAAGCCTACCGCAAATGCATTATCTTTTGCCGCCCCCTCTGCAAAATGTTGCAACAAAACAGCTTCTAATTGATTTCTGATTGTAGCAATGACTCATGAATTGATATGGTTTATTTTAGTAATATGACTTGTCACTTTTCCAAGTTTATATTTTCCTTACTTTTTTTGTCTTCTTTATTCGTCAGCCAAACTGGAATATAATTGTATCGGACTACACCTTTAATGGCATGACCTTTTCGAGTGTTTGCTCCTAAAGCCCACTTTGCTTGTTTTTTGCGCCAAACAATGAGATAATATTCGGTCAGTTGACGGCTTACACAAAACCTCCAACAATGAGGATTACTTTCCTCATCTAACGAATATGTTTAGCTTACGCCTGAACTGTTCCAGTTTCTAATCGTCACTGTATTTTGTCACATCGTTTGTCATCAGCATCAAATCATCCAAAGCAATTCACAGTCGATACTACTCTCGTTTTGTTTATCATTAAGACAACTTACTTCCATCAGATTGCTACCGCCGAATAGTAATATAGTCCAGAAAAAGCTGTGGTTCCAATTAGCCATCACCTTTGCCCCAAGAAAGATCGCATTCCACCGTGCACTCAGATCTTATGGAAACTTCTCAGTTGAAAGTAGAAGAGTCAACCACCTGCATGATTTCCCTACCTCACTAGCGGTGCTGTTGGCGATCCCAAGTTAACCTTGAACATTGTGCCGTGATGAGCGTACAGATACATACGCTAACGCAGCAGCAACTGATGAGCCGGCTAACCACGATGTGTCACCGCTATGCTTAACGGCGAGTTGACATTCGTAAGAAGTGGTCAAGCATGTGGGACGACCGTCTATCGGTCGGAAGATACGTCAACGAACTTCCTCATTGCTGACAATGAACGAGTAAGATGATAACCTAACGAACACTAGGAACAAATCACAGCGGATATGATAGCCTATTGCCAATACGTATGTTCCGAATGGGCTGCGCAATTGCGACAGAATTGGATTCCGCAAGGTTCGGAAACGTGACCAGGTCACAACGAAGGTGCCAACGTACTTGTTTTTGATCATCGTTGTTTCTGCCCATCGGCCCATATCGAGCGGGGTGACCGCGCAAGCAGCGCTTCCGTTCGCCAGAGCGTATTTAGAAACGCTGGAGATACGCGACCACCCGGTGAACCACTCAGGTTGCACAGTCTGTGACTGTCGGGCCACGTACTCCGCATGCTAGCTGGGCGTTGACCATGCCGGGCAGTATATACTGAGACCACCATCAGTTGTGTAATAGCGCCCGATGGTGAAACAATGTGTTCGGAGGTAGGAATCGCCCGCCCGGTTGGGGTCCTCGTGACCAACCAAATTGCTGGTTAGAAAGTCTATTCTAGATGATGTGCTGCAGTCAGGAGGTACACCAGCATTCACGCCTTTTTTAGTTCCACCTATTCTTGTTCTGACAGTTTTCGTCTCTTCATTAAATATTTCTTCCGGGTCATTCCAGGTCACTGTTGCACTGAGTGGTGGCTTAGGGCACTCTGTTTTCTGATCAGGCTCATAGTCGTCTTGAATTATGAATGACTCGGTATTCTCACTACACGCCGCTAATCCCTAGGAGACACCGATTGTCGAATGGACCAAATACCTCGGCCATATAGTAGGACCACCTTCACAATGGTATCATACTCAGTCTCTCAAGGGAATACTGAGATTATGGCGACGCCACAGAGACCGTTGTCAACACAGGGCCGCAACAAACGTTCACCCTCGTCTATTCTCCGAGTATCGTCAGAGTGCGGGTCACCTAAGTCAGTCGACAGAACTTAGTCTGCCTACCTGAGGATTTAAATCATCAGCCGGGGCTGCCCCGTCCGTGCCTCACGCTCCGCACAGAAAGTTAGTGCGCCGTTAAAACATTTTTGATTTCATCTAGACTATAGTCTGTGGGACATATGTCGCAACAGTGAACATAATGTTTGTGACGGAGGCCTCTCGATATTCTAACCGTACCCTCAAATCCGACGGCGCAAAGACAACTGTTGACGGGCATCTAGTTAAGCAACGCTTTTTCTGCGTATACACTTGAGATAATTCCAAGTGGCTTGAGCTGTAGTCTCCAGAAAAGCGCCTCATGAAGCAGTCGACGGTGATTGAAGACGTAATATCATCATAGAACTTGGATGCCGTATATTAGCAAGGCGGCTGATATCAATGGCGGATTCCCAGGGTACTTGCAAGAGTTGCCTGTTTGCAAGCGTCTGAACACTGAAGGTGGCAGGCCTAAATGTTATCTACGACCAAATAACGTATGCACTCAAACGCGTACGCACGAATGCTATCACCCCATTTGGTGGTACAACGTTTGCAATCCAAATATCAAGTTCGGTGAGCAACCAGAGACCGAAAACACCCACCTGAACTACCGACCCCATCATTATTCTCAACAATTGCTTGAATAGCTTTCAGAAGTAAAAGCAGCATATGCCGTATGATCGAAATTCACCCGGAACACGACCGGTCTCATAGTCGTGGTCACTAGCAATGCATGTGACCGGTGCCCCCCGGTCTCTGTATTAATCTACGGGGTCTACAGAGTCTGAGCTAAGTCATAAAAGCAAATGAATTATCAACTCCAAACCTCAGTATCCTCCATCGCTAAACTGGAATGTGTTGTCGAGGTTCGGCGAATATGCACAACTGATGAATGGGAAAAACCACGAAACTTGTGTGCTTCTAATGAACTATGGCGGTCACACTAGTTATGTCATCCTACTTTGTGGAATTATAATAATTTCTACAACCGTGAGACAAACTGAGTTTGTGCACATTTCCTACAAGCGTTTTTGATATCCGTACCAACCCCCATTGCGCCTGAATTAAACCCAAAAATAACTGTCAAAATAAGTGCCTCTAACCTTTTTCGACTAATTTTCAGAGAGAAAAACAGTTGGAAAGACGTGCGACAAAATAATACATTTATCTCAGAGTGCCACCGCCGGCTGTAGCTACTATCTTCAGAGCTGCATATGCGCCATTTCCCAATCAACGCTGAAACTGCTCGTAGTAGGGCGGCGATCTAATTGTCGTGACTAGTATTTTGAACTTGCTCTGCCCACTTTATGCCACGGTGAAGTGAGCTCACCGATTTAACCAAGAGGGATCTTAACGTTCCGCTGGATAAAACTGAGCCCACAAGGAATTACCAGTAGCTTCAGAGATATACGGGTGCCGTCAAATGCTATTTAAAAACATCAAAAGACACCATGCGGGCAGATCCAAGAGGAAAACAGACAACCATTAGAGTGAGATAAACTGTAGGCGGAAAGAAGTGCTCCAGATTAGTACCGGCTTCACGATAACTGTGCGATGGGTGCCGAACAAAACTTCACGATTAGTCGAAAATAAACAATATCATTTCACTGGGTTGGTAATGTTTATTGCAGACTTAGTCACGTTTCTTCGACAAACCAATGGTATATCATCTGCTTCATTTGGGAAGGGAAAAGTAAATGGAAGATACTGATATACAGAGATATTGTTGACAGGATATTCAGGAAGGGATGTTCACGAACAATGGGTTCATACTGATTGTGTGAGCGGTGTCACCCTTTTGAGCGAGTGAATTGGCTGCATTAGGTGGTACTCTGTGTACGAGGTCTCGTGTTCACTAGCTGGAACATTTCCCGTGGCTCGTCTCGTCAAATTGACGAGGGACTGACATTTTACAGCATACACTGTCTCAGTCCGTGCGTTTTACACAGCTAGCCTCTTCGGGAACCAATGTTGTGCAATGTAAGCTTGCACTCTTGAGATCCACCATGCAGAAAACCGGTAGAGCTTATTAACTCGTCAGTTGTACATATTTGCCAAAGTATATGGCTTGATGGCCAGATTAGCAGTTGCTGCGGAGGAGTTTAGGTTCCGATGTGCGTTCGACAAAAGTGCGCTAACTGGCAAAACTGTCAGCAGTCATTTCCAGAACTACGATACACATGATTGTCGTGACTGTTCTTAGGTATGATTTTTTGTGTGAATGCCGTTCGAACAAAACTGTGTTCGGAAATTTGCTGTTTCGTCGCGAAAAATTATTACTGTTGTTTCAACGGTAAATATTTTGCCACGGGACATATACGATAGAACTTGAATAATCTACACTGGGGGCCTACACCTTACGAACATTCTAAGCCATACATATAGGAAGTTAGTGATTACCCCCAAGAATACTACCAGTGGCCCACAGCAACTGAAACAATTGTGTTCGTCCCGCATTTTCCTTGAAGTACAGTAACTGGGCAGCCATGGTGAGTGGTCTCGTACTGTTTGAGAATCGAGATGCAATCTTGGATCTCAGTTCGCACAAACGACTCTAAGTTGGCAGACCGGGATAGGACGCTACTGGCGTTTGACAGCCATATAGAACAAAATGACAGTTCAACGAAATTGCTCACTCCCTCAGGAAAAATTCCTGTTCGGTAGGACAATTTTATCAACAAACAAAATACATCAGAAGCGAATCCCACTGCAGATAACTTGAGAAGAATTGTTTAGCTGGGTTAGCGTCATAAACAGCTTTGTCTTCAACTAGTTTGAGGTTAACACGTAACGTCTATATTCACCTGAAACAGCGTTGCAAACACTCGATACTTTTGTCGGGTAAACTTACTACAAGTACGGTCAGCCATAAGCACGATCAGATATTTTGAGTAGAGCCTCCTTTTATCAGAAAATCTGCCAGGAAAAATACTGAGGAAAACACCACTGGCAATATCCAATGCGTCGCAAGTTACAAAACTGTTTTGGCCACTGGTGGCTTTGAAGCCAGTGCTCTGTTTCGCGAATGTATCCATCAAGAAGAGTACCGGTTCAAGTTAAAGGCTTACATCCTAGACAACGATCCAGTCGATCATTCGACTCAACTTGGCAGAACAGCTATTGGTTTGGAACTAAGCCCCACTATATTTCAAGTAAATCATTTCGACATTGATGAAACTGGTTAAACATTGTAGACTCGTGGATAGACATTTTCGATTCATGGAATTCTGTGAGCCACGCATTAAGCAATTCGCCATGAACGTGTGAATTGCTAAACACTGCGAACTTGTCAGCAGTGAGCTCAAACTCTGGTAACAAGCACAAATACGCGAATATCCGGCCTGGGCAAGACGTTTTTCCAGCCTCTAAAATGGACTGCGTCGGCACAACCCCAGCTAGCAAAAAAAATAACACTACTTAGTAATACGTTACACATCTACGTTACATGACGTACGATAACACGGTCGAATATTAGCCAAATAAGATTTGACATAAATCATAAGGGTTCAATCAAGTGGATTGACGCAGGCGGAGAGGAAGCTAAAGTCATCACAGTCAACAAAGATGACAGCGCTCGTTTGTTCAAGCAGAAAGAGACGAACAGGTTGGCTCCTGATCAGGTGACATTAGACCAAGAGGAAGTTCAGGTTTAAAAGCAATTGACAAATAATCAATAGTGGGAAGGAAGACAAAAAACAACCTCCCACATTTGCAGTAACTTAAAGCAACAACGGCGCACGTATATCAGTGAAAATAAAATGACAGTTTATCACTTATTGAAGGCGATTGAAACAACCAAGGGTAGTCAAACAACAAACAAAACAGAAAAGAGGAACAGTTGTGTGGATAAGTACATTTGAACAAATAAGTCGACTCACTGCACCACCGTTCACGACAGTGGATAAATGTTCCAGTGAAAAGTCAACTGATTATCTACAGAAGGAAGATCAACCAACCAGAATGCTGATGTTTAGGGCAACGTCAGACGCACCTTTCGTAATGCAACGGTTTTGATTAATCAAAACAGATCCGCGAAATCCATGGGCAGTTCGGTGATTCTGGTGCTGTAGTAGGACTCTATTTCCTTTAGCATGCGCTGGTCAGACAATGTAATGAAATTGATAGCTACACCCTTTCGCCCGAAACGACCACCGCGACCGATACTGTAAAATGTGTGAAAAATAGTGTGAGCTGCAATAGCAAATTCGAACAATAGTGTACGAAGGAATAATAGTGAGGCAGTTCAAACATCTGGTGACCGGATGTCGGCAAATTCACAGTAAATCTGTTCTGTGTGTAACCTTCATGGGATTAACAGTTCGCGAGATTCTATATTCAAAAAAAAAACGAGTGCATATGCGTCCTCGTCTCATTGTTGGTCGAATAGTAAAATACGCTGGACGATTCACAGACGTAAAGAAAATGTTATCGGGTGCACAGAAATAAAGCCGAACATCAACGAAGAAATTGACGTGAATCATCCCAACACCGAACAGCAACTGACTGGTGCAACCGATAAACAGAAAAATAGAGGGAAACAAAATGCACACCCCGATAATTTCTGTGGACACATAATAGAGCTGGTCAAGGAAATTTTAATGTCGGTTGATGGTGGTGTTTATACTGATCGAATAAATTTTCGGAAATACCAACCTTCTCTACAGCGCTAGGCAATGTGTTCCAGAATCGGTACACTCAAAGTCAGGAGAATCTCTGTTGATATGTTTGCCTGTCCATCTGAAACTTGAGAGAATAACCATTTAATCAATCATTCCGGACTATTGGAAAGAGATTTACCAATGGATGACCACGTTTGTGGAGAATCACATGAGTTGAGCTTGCAGCCAAATAAAAATTGAACCAATGGTACCGGCCCCTTCCGATAAACGTTCATCCTGAGCCTCGTGACTCTCTCAACGGTCCAACTTCGGGTGCTTTAAGAAGGATCAGGTCTTCTAGTACATACAGTAGCGAGAAGGCGTCCAATAAAGCACGATCTTTATTGTCCAAATCGCCAATCACATGCAACGCGCGCTCTCGTTTATGAGTCATAATTCCAACCCGCAGCACCCCCTGGTTTCCGTTCACACGTCGTGTGCACTTCTAACCGGTTTACGTGTGTGACCGGTGCCTTCTATCGGAGGGTTTTCCGCTTGCCATTCCTCGTCTGTTAGTCCGATTTCGTTGCGTGATGGCTCGTCCGGCTGCTCGTGCTGTCCGCCATCCACCCA
>QNGE01003134.1:60326-83758 GCA_008508345.1 Paragonimus westermani
CTTGGCCGTATTCCAACATCGTGTCGAGATGTTCCTCTAAATGTTGGAAAAACCACGCCTCCGATCTGGCCGTCTGTCGTATTTCGCCTGCCCTGCCTCGCCCGTTGGTCCGATCCAGTCGAGCGATGACTCATCCGGTCGCGCACGTTGTCCTTGATCCGACCGCGGCAGGTTTTCGATCGTACCTCCCCGCGTTGAGGTATTCGGCCGAGCGTTCGAAAACTCGTACCTCCGACCTGACAATCCACCACACTACGAGTGACATGCCTGTTTGCTTTCAAATGAAGATACGACGGAACTGTACACTCCAGAAAGAGATTCAAGGTAACATCTTCCATTCACTCTACCTAGGAGATTAAGTATTTTTTAAGTCAGCGCTGTCACTAAATTTCCTGCGTTTTGTTCACATACTGAGATGATTACGTTGGCATTTTTAAAGGGATGATCGATAGACTTTTGTTGACGCATGTGAATTTATTTCTGTTTCACAGGCAAGTTGTTATCAACTGACCATCAGCTAGGGTTGTTCAAAATCATACTGAGTTTTCACACACCCCAACTCGTCGAATTTAAGCCGTTGGCGTGGCATGGTACTGGTAGCTTGACATTAAATCGAGATCAAACAGGGATCCATGTACCTCCGAGGGATGACTGTTTTCTGAGCCCAAGAAAACTTATAAATATTGGCGTCTTCAATGTCCGCATTCTGCGACAAGTCAGTCAGCAAGCTGCTCTGGCAAGCACTCTTTCAACTCTGGAGGTTGCCGTGTGCTGCGTGTCGGAGACGCGAGTCTACGATTCTAACACCGTTATCTACTTGAGATCACCTCTAGATAACTGTCGATCCAAGCGCTCCTCTCTCAGAATTTCTGGTGACGTTGAAGCCGAATCTCGTGGTCAATCTGGAGTGGGAATCGCACTGAGTTCCAGAGCTGAACAATGTTCGCTCAATTTGGTCCCAGTGAACAGTCCTTTGTGGACTGTCTGACTCAATACATCAGTTAAAGTCTATCGACGCAAATCGTAAAAGCGTTGTGTATTCACTATATCGTCGTACGCTCCAACGGACAGCTGTTCGGATGCTACCAAAGATGCATTCCACAACACCCTCGCTGACCTCCTGAAACGCAGCGGACACTCTGACATCATCATACTAGCGGACGATTTTAATCCGTAGCTTGTTCCTCTTTGTCCAGAACAATATCGGCTGGAAGGAGGTTTGGTGTCCGGGCGCAACGCACTGATACTGGTGAAAGATTGCTGCGGCTGTGCGCATCCCACATGGAGACCTCCGTGTGCTTCTCAGCCGTGGACGCAGCTCTACTATATAGCAACCAGTTACAGGTGGCTCCACTCTGTTAAACACTGTCGTGTCTTTTGTAGCAGCTACCTGGACTCGGACCACGCTGTTGTGCGTGCCTGTTTTGCTTTGTCATTTGCCAAGAGGTTATATGCCGGTAAATGCAAGATACTTAACAAGCATTCGAGTGAGCAGAGTGTAAAGAACGTTTATCAGGAAGCAATGGTGAACAATATATCTAGTTCGAATCAGGCGACAGATCGTAACACACTGAGAACAGATCTCAGAAGCTAAGGAAGCATTATGTGAGGAAACATGTTCCGACATGTTGCAACAGAACTGGATTTCTGTCACATCGATAAACCTCCTGAACAAACGTCGCTGGATTCCACCCAATTCCGAATATAATGACGACCGTCGAGAACTTGAACGCAAGCTGACTAAAAGCATGCGCGAAGACCGTGAACACTATTTGGTCGAACAATCGAAAGAGATTAAGAAAGTCTTTTTCCCTGATTCTTGGTTGAAGCGGCCGTTGAGTCAGTGTAAGTGAGACCATATGTGAAAAAGATAGTTCACTTATCACCGGTCAATCGCGCCGGCTTGACAGGTGGGCTAAAAATTTTGAAGAACAGTTCAGCTGCCTTTAACCAGACCGTGTGTATGACGGGACCCGCATGGTCAGTTACTGCGTTCCAGACGGCCCTCCACCGGAAGCAGAAGTGCTCTGGAGCTTAAGTTTTTAAAACGTAACAAAGCTCCTGGTCCAGACCTCCTCCTTTTCAAGGATGGTAGGGAGAGGTTGATATCGGAACCAACAAAACTTCCGTAAACGATCTGAGACACTGAAAAGATACCTCGTGATTAGGGCCTATCAACAATAATTCCCGTTTTCAAGAAGGGAGCCCGAAATCTGTGCCAACCACGCAGGCATCAGTCTAGTGTCTGTTGCGTCCAAGTTACTCACCGGCTTCGTTTTAAGTCGGCACATTGAGCCCCTAGGAAGTCAGACATACGAAGAACTAGCGGGATTCCGATCCGGTCAAGAGTGTGCTGATCACGTTTTTATCCTGCGAAGGATCTTGGAGCATTGCCACTCATATATGCAGCCGATGATCGTGGTCTTTTTAGACCCGAAGACTGATTTCGATTCAGCTGCTCGCAACTTTCTTTGAAACTTTCTTCGCAATGAAGTACCGGGGAAATATGTGAATCTGTTGATATCACTGTATGCTCAGTCTGCAAGCAGGGTGGGAGTTTTTGGACAACTGTTTCGGGCGTTCATCGCTTCTAGTGGTGTCCGTCAAGGTTGTCCGATTTCCCCCTCGTTCGATTTTGTCACGGACGACATTTTGGAAAGCGCGCTCGAGGAGTCCAGTGAGCTTGTTGTTGAGTTTCCTGGCACTAGGTTGACCGATTTGGAGTATGTGGACGACACCGTCTCAGTCACCTCCTCTGCCGAAGACATGTGGACGATGCTGGACAAGGTGTGACTTGGTTGGTTTGTATGGAGTGCGCTTCGCACCTTCAAAGTGCAAAGNCGAAGACATGTGGACGATGCTGGACAAGGTGTGACTTGGTTGGTTTGTATGGAGTGCGCTTCGCACCTTCAAAGTGCAAAGCGCTGCTTCAAGACTGAGGTATTTCCACTCCTACCTTCTTCACTGCAGGTAATCCAATGGTATCTGCGTGCAGTTTCGAATACGTGGGTAGCTTTGTCCCGTCAGCTTGTAATATTGTTGATGAGATATCAGCGAGAATAGCAAAGGCACCAGTTGCCTTTGCCAAACAGTGTCATCTGTGGTGTCGAAAAGACGTTAAAAGGAAGGGTATATGATGTTTGTGTACGTTCTGTTTTGATCTATGGTTCGGAAACGTGACCTGTTCCCAACGAAGGTGTTAACCGACTTGCTGTGTTTGATCATAGCTGTATCCGCCACCCAGCCCACATTGGGTGGACTGATCACGAGAGCAACACGGCCGTTTACAGGCGCGTATTCTGGAACGCTCGGGTTGCGCAATCAATTGGTCAAATAATCACATTTCAAAGCTTACTATCGTTGGGTCAAGTACTACCGTATGCCAGCTGAGTGTTTACTTCACTGGGCATTATATATTGAGACCGCCGACAATTAGGTGAAACCACGTGGTGGTCAAGTAACAACGTGGTCACGAAGTATTAAGACTCTGACTGCTCCATTGAACAAAGTGGGTAGGTGTCGCTTACCTGGCTGGGACCCCCGTGATCACTCAAATCGCCCGTTAGAAACGCTATCCCAGATGGTGGTGTACCGCAGTCAATAGTGTACTACTAGTTCTTCCGCTTGGCTTTCTTCTATCAATTTTTAATCTTCTTGGTAAAGTTTTTTTCAAGGATATTCCACATCGCTGTTGAAGTAGGTGGCGACCCGATCCATGGTACTTTCTAATCAGGCTCTTGGCTGTGGTGATAATGATGATGATGAGGGATCCAGTACAGATCTATGCAGAACGACAGCGCTAGCGGGGATCAGATTGATAACCGTCTGTTCACGTTAACATCGAACCTGCGTCCGATTAGATAGTCCTGTTAACACCCAAGAAAGACCCCATTAGGGCCACGATTATGAGGCCTCTGTGACTGGATGGAGTGGTCCACTCAATCGAGAAATCCGGGAAAGTCAAAATGGACCACATCAAAAAATAACTAGATCCTTCGGCAACCTTAGACCAAGCGCCATGGGCAATCATCAGATTTGGGACGCACGGATAGCCCTCGCGATAAATAGGCTCTCATCAGTTGGGGACCACAATCGACGTATAAGAAATTAACAATGCAATGTTTCTACTGCGCGACCTGTCTTGGAAGGCCGGGGCGGCGACCAAGTGTTCTACATTCTTACTACTCATCAATAATTTAGTAGCTAAAAGCTGTTCAAATATTTTATCATCGCCAAAGATACAATCGGCTTGCGATAAGGATTTAAATCACAATATGCAACCTTCAACGTTGACCAAGCAAGATTCAATCGCACAAGGGGATTGTTGTCCCAGGCCGAGTGATAAAATATCTGGGTCAACTAAATACATATCCTATCCAGTAACGTAGCGCGCACTTCGGACAATCGGACATTTTCACTCGTGTCTGACACAATTACTGATTCTGCTTTATCTCTCACATACACGTTTCTGATTATCATTGCCATTGTAATGATCGAAAACAATTATTTGTTACATACCGTCTTCTACAACGCACAGATGTTTCCCGAATTCGTTTGGCTTACAAATCTTCAAACAGCAATTTCTCCTGAAGAAAACATTCACCTTTCTGGTTTACCATGAACAAAAACCTGTTATCTGATAGAATCGATGACATCTTGGTAAGGTAGTCAGTTTTGTCCAGTAAAACTATTCCGTCTAAACCGCATGAAGTGTACGAATAATCAACTACCGCAGCTACACATATAAGTTGAGTTAACTGTTGCACACTACCATAGGTATGCGGGGAATTCTGTTTAGTTCCAACATGTAGGATATAAAATAACAAAAAGCACTAAAATTTGTTTAGGTATATTATGTTTTCAAAACATTATCATCTAGGCAAAGCACGCCATAAAGAGGGTTATTGTTCTGGCTTGTCATTTTGAGCAGAAAGCGCAGGAACTTTGAAAATCGTAGTCTTGACTTTGAACAACTGGCAAAACAACCTCGAATCCAATAAGCTCCAGTGGTCAATCAATACCTGATATTATAGGTAACCAATGGCGAGACGACATTTTGGAAGGTGCGTCTAAAGAATCCAGTAAGGTCTGCGTCGGGCTTCTTTTTGGCACTAATTTGACCGCCAGAGTGTGCGGATTATACTGTCTCACCTAGCTCAATTGAACAGGGTGGATGACCAGACTGATCACCACAGGATGCGCCTCGCAGTTTCAAAGTTCAGTGTTACTTTAGGATTGGGAGACTCACTCTTACACTCTTCAATATAGCGTGCCCACCTAAGACCGTGGGTGGCTTCGCCCACTTGGGAAGTAGCAACTCGTCAGATTGCAGTTTTGCCGATGCAATGTAGACGAGAATAACAAAGGCGTTTGCTAAGGTGCATTATCAGTGGCGTCGAAAAGACGTCCAGTTTTCGCTGAATTTAAGGGTATATGTTTGTGTTCGTTTTGTTAGGCCGGTTTGTGACAAGGAAGTCAACAGACCTGCTGAGCTTAACCATTGTTGTCTCCATCAATTAACTCAACAATTGGGATGGTCGCGTGTGTGATGTGGCAGTTCACCATGGCGCACTTATAAACGCTGGGAATACACGACCGGTTGGGCAAATAATCACACTGCGTGGCCTTTGATGACTGGGTTGCGTACTCGGCACACCGGCTGAGCGTTTACTGCACCGCACATCTCATATTTGAGATCATAACAGTTCAGTAAGACCTCGTGGTGATCAAGCAGCGGCGTCGTCACCAAACCCGAAGACTGGCTATTCCGCTGAAGAACTAGGGTGATGTCGTCTGCCCGGTTGATGAACTCGTGATAACTCAAATTGCTGGTTATAAAAGCTATCCAAGGTGGTAATGGGTCGCAGTCAATCACGTACCTACATTCGAAACGTTTAGTACAATCCAGCCTTGTTCTATTCATTTCTATCTTGCTGGGCAATTTTTCGTCTTACAGGTTAGCCTGCACATTACCGTCCGATCAGGCTCACGACTGTCATTAATGAATTATTGAAATAACCGAATAGTCTAAGCGATACAGTCAAACCAAACAGGAACTTTGAAAAACGAAAGTAGTGACCCGGCTTAAGAAGTAGAACATTCCGAAATCTGACTACCCGAAGCAATTTTCAAAATTTCGTTGGCTACCTCGTGTCCGTACGTTTATGTCCTATTCAGAAAAATACCGATTTGCACTGTGTTGATGACAACATACTACTGATTATCAGTATGCATGAGTTGCACAGATTTTTAGGCGTTACTTTCTGTTTTGTTTAGTTCTTTCTAATTACAAATTGCAAATTCGAGTACTCACGAAGAACTGCTAAGAACGGAGGATGTGCCCAAAAATGAAAGTGAGCCAGCCTCATCTTTGAGTTTAGTGGTTGTATCCAAATTAAGACATTTTTGGTGCCGCGAATCACTCGCTTCGGTTTACAGTTGCAGCCGGTAGAAGTAATGCTAATTTCCGTTCGATCACTACGTCATTCTTTTCAACCGTCTAACACATGTGCATCACGCGTTCGATCAATACAAGTGGCAGATGAAGCAGTTACCGCAGGTAGTACGTATGGCGTCCGCATAAACAGATTTTTCTTCACGTCGCCAAACTGCGATGTTATTTGTGCGATCGACTCATTGACCGAGGATAAAAAACATGATCGTGAAATTATCGAGCTTCCAAATTGTATGGTGTGTGATACAGTAGCAGGACCACCTCTCTTCATGTTGAGAGATTTACAATGATTATGTACACCTAGCATTTTGACTAAAAATATTAAAGGAACAGGACGGGAAAAGATATGTGAATACGTTCGTTTCAGAAATATGTTCACGAGGTCTGAACGAGAGTTATGCGTTCCTGTCTCCGTGTTCATCGGAGAATTGAACTTATCGGGTGGTTAGTACATGTAAAGAAAGTAGTTGTAGGGAACTAAAAGTGAGTGAAAAGAAGAACGTAGCGACAGAGTGGGGGTAGCATGCTGATATCATTGAAAAACACAAGAAAAGACATCCACAAAAATGGACGAACACAGACAGATAGCAGCAAAATACAAGACATCCGGGAGCCCGTAGGTACTGTAGCGAAAAAGACGCCCAATAAGCACAATCTTTACTGTCTAACACGCTGGTTACCATGCTGCGCGCGCGCTCGCGTTTGAGTCATCATTTCGAACCACAACACCCCCGACTTTCGCTCACACGGCGTGCGCACTTCGACCCGGGTTGTGTGTCCGACGCTTCTT
Source organism: Paragonimus westermani (assembly GCA_008508345.1). Lineage (NCBI taxonomy): Eukaryota > Metazoa > Platyhelminthes > Trematoda > Plagiorchiida > Troglotrematidae > Paragonimus > Paragonimus westermani. Next base: position 67,571 of record QNGE01003134.1, read on the forward strand.
GTCAAGGCGTTTTTCACCTGCCGTTCCTCATCCGTTGGGTCGATCTCGTTGGGCTATGGTTCGTCCGATCGCTCGTGCCGCCCGCAACCCACTCTGGCAGTACTCTACGACAACGCCGAGATACTCCTCCGGATGTTAGACTAATCGTGCCCCCGATCTGGCTATTCATCCCATTTTGCCTGCCATGCCTGGCCCGTTGGTCCGATCCAGTTGAGCGATGGATCATCCGGTCGCCCATGCTGTCCCCGACCCGCCCGCTGTGGGCTTTTAGACATACCTTGCTGCACCATCGATGTATTCGGCCAAGAGTTGAAGCACCCGCACCTCCGGCTTGACAACCCACCACAGTATGCGCTGAGATGTCCAAGAGAACTGTGGATCCGGTAAACCGTCAATTCAGTTTCGATCCCAAGGTTTAAAACATTTCAATCGAGTCAATCGTGATCACAAAGTTAGTGTATTCTAAAGTAGACGAACTTGAGTTGGACGTTTTCTACAAAATAGCCCATGCATCCGAAACTCGAGCTTTGGGGAAAAATTCCATTGACGGTCCCCAGTTATTGACATAATGTCCTCTCCTGGGCGGCCAAGTATGTACACAATTTGGTAAATTCGGGATAAACTTCACGTCAGACCGTCATCATCATAGACAGCACATCAGTAGTTCTCACTGATACTTAACAACTACAAACTCAGGGAGAAAAATCAACCCCGTACAGGAAGAGAGAAGAAACGAGAAGGGGGGAGACACTTAACTACGAAAATACAGCTTCGTCCACATTCAAACAGCCAACATCAGGCAAACAACCGACCTATAAGGGAAAGTAAGGCGTCATCCGCAAGACAGCTGCCTTAAGACTTTCACTGCCCCGCGTCATCTAGTGCGCTCATTTCACAGACAAATCGGACAAACAACGACAACATTCACACCACTGAGTTCGACTAGCTGTCACCTCACCTGTAGTCTCCAACCGCCGATTGTGTAAATCATGAGGTCCCCAACCTGGGAGGCGAACCCAACCCACAATGGTTAACCCCTTCGGGAACGACTTCATTTCTCTACGTCAGGCCACCGTCTGTCTACCTCGCACCTTACCCCCAGTCAGCCACAGCATCGGAAACAGTGTTCCGTGTGGCAGACGACTAGCTGGTATCCTTAGTACATGACCGAACCATACAAGTTTGTGTAACCACATAGACAAAGCGGTCGATTTTATTGGAGGCTTTGAACAAATATAGATAAGATCAACATTCAAAATCCATCGAAAAGTTTGACACATCAACACCCTTTACGAAATTGCTGTGTAGAGTAAACCTAACCGGAAAAATGTAAATCCGTTCATGAGATACGGACTTCACGTTCCGTTGATTACTCATCCCCAACTCCACATGAAACTCAAAACCACAGTTTTACGTAAATAAAGTAACGTTTACGCTAGTTTTGTCAGATCGGAGGTTCGTGGGTCGTGCGCAATTGGTTGGGATTTGCAATATTGTGTTGATGTACACTGACACAATTGAAACCAGTCTTTTGTTTTACTGAAGAGGCCAGCTTCTGTTATCTAAGCCCTGGAGGAAATCATGCAGCAAGCCGTCATTAGTCTGAGGACCCCTGATGGTAGACCCGTCGACAGCTTGTTGAGGCATCTTAGAAAATAGGTATTCATTTTGTTGCGGCCTGTTGTGGTCGTTAGCAGAATGTTGATTTGCTACCGAGACGTTGACGCAGAAACTGATTATGCAGGGTCCACCTTCTGGCGCCATCTCACAATCGTGCCTGCTGATCGAGTCCATTGGAGACTCAATCCCAGAGTTTTTGATCAGTCCTCTGGGGTCTATTTCGATATCTGGTATCGAAAACATGAGGACGTATTTGAGGTGAGGCTGGCCGCTGATGCTTAATGTGTCTGATTGCTTTTACGCCAACTGAGTCCTCTGGAGTTCAAGCACTATACGAACTTCATTCTGCCGAAGAACGCTCGCGAGGTCTCTTTCAGTGACACAGTCAAGTGTCTTAGCCAAATCTTCGGCGAACAATCGTTTCCGTTCAACATCTTATATCAGTGTTTCCAGCTTACCCAGAGCCAATCCGAAGATTTTGTCACTTACGTCGGAAACGTCACCCGAGAGTGTGAGTCCTTCAAGCTCTCCTCTATGACCGATGACCAACTCAAGACGCTGATTTCAGTCTGTGGTCTCCAATCACTGGCAGAAGCTGGCATCCGCACTCGTATCCTGAACACGATAGAACACGACCCAGAGATGATGCTGCAGACGATCACCACCGAAGACCAGAGGCTATTCAACCTTCAATACGATGCTATGATGGTCCAACAGTCGTCAAAACCTTCAACGTCTTTGACTATTCAATCGGTACGCGCTGGTCATCCTCAACCTGGTGGATCGCGGCCATCCAAGCAGGAGCGTACTTCGAACCATCCGACACTCTGTTGGCAATGTAGGGATTTGTATTATGTGCGCTTGTGTCCATTTCACAAACACAAGTGCCAGAACGGCAATCGTCGAGGCCACAAGGAAGACTACTGCCGAGTTTCTCTTGTAAATTCGCAAAGCGCCTGGTGGCTAAGTACATTGCCTATTCAGAGTCTGCTTCGTCCATGTTTTCATGGGTTCTTGTCGTTTGGGAGCCAATCGGAAGGGGTTTCTATTCGTTTTATTCGTTCGCCGTTGTTCATATCAGTTACTCGCGTTCGTGTTCAGTAGGATTCAGTTATAACGCTAATGACCACTAGCTGCAATAAGGCGTGCCTGGTACTTTGAATGCATGTGCGCCAATCAGAGATCACATTGGCCAATTTGGCAACAGGAGAGAAGCGTCGCAGCAACCCTGTTGATTTTGGATTACTCTGCTGGACAGATCTACTACACTAGATCCGAATTCCTTGGTGAATCCTCAAACTGCTGCGCTGCTTCTGTCGTAACTTCATACATGGTGCATTGGGAACTCTAGTTGGATAGACGGATTACATACGAAGGGCGTATGAACCGAACCACTGCTGACCACCGGCCCTAAATGGACCGCGAACTCCACGCTTCTCCCACTGCCTTGTGGGTTAGGTTTCCTTCGTATACAGGCTCCGGGCACAGTTCTTCAAGCCAACCCACTTTTTCCATCTGAGAAACAGAGAAGTACTCCGCTCTCATAACTATGAACCCATGAACTCACGCTAATTATGAGTTTTGTCATATCCTCCTATCGTAACTCTTCAGCAGAGATACCGGCTTTACACCTATTCTATCGCACTAAACTAATCGGCCTCAGTTTCTCCTCCTTTCGTAAATAACTCTTCATTTGATGACCCCCAGGCTCATTTTCAGAGACTTGCCATATTTGCTGCTCCCGTCCGAAGTCAACAAGAATGACGGCATGCCAAACATCACGGTGATATCTGTGCCTGACGAACATAAACATCTACTCGCCCCCAGAACACTATCTAAGCTTGCTACCTTCAATGTTCGAACATTTATGCAGATCGGTTAACAGGCAGTTTGATTTAAGACCGGTAGTTTCCGTAGCATTAAACAATAATTGTGCTGGCCTATCCGGATTCGTGATCTGAATCCACAGAATACACCTAAAAGAAAATTATACTGGAACGTTTTCATCCTTGAGAGCAGCTGAAAAGCGCGTTTTTGTTAGAACAGCAGAACAGTGATCGTGGAATACTAAATTCTTTAATGCAGAGCAAACAGAGGAGGTTTAGCTCACTTGTAAAAAGGAGAAAAAAGGCATATCTTTTGTCTTTCTGAATTCAGGCTCAGAATACTGTCTTCCAACATAGCCTTTACAATTATTCCACGCCCGTTTGAGTCTTATGGTTCCGGTTTGCTTTAATATAAAAGACCGTTTCGCGATTTCACATATTCTGTGGAAAATGAACTTTGGAAGCATAAAATTTACCAAAGTAACAAAATAACAATGATTGCTTTATAACTAGTTTGTGCACCTTGTAATGCACCACATATCCCATTCATTCTCGATAGTCAAATTGTTGCAACGCCAGAAAGAGCGTATGTCAAAAACAGAGTGTGTCCTCAAAATTCGCACAGACACCTCATAAGCAGAATAAACTGACGGTGTCACCATCCGGGAAAGTGAAAGCTTCCAACAGTCTCAGGTGGATTGCTCATAAATGTACATTTGAGACCAATCATAGAAACAACACTTTTTAGGGTACTTGAAAATGCGAAGCACATTCCACACGGAATAGTCTGATTAATCAGATTATTCAACACAGTCTGCATAGTTTCAGCGTGCACAACGCGTGAAACTCAACATGACGTGATCTATGGATCACGTGGGATGGATACCGCTAGAATGCCCGACCCCACACTGGAGAACTCAAGTGAGCTGAAACTAGGGTGTGTGATATCTAGCATCCTTGGCGCTGAGTTGGGAGAAGGAACAATTAGAAAGGAATTCACATGATAAAGTTTCGCAGTGTATCTTCCAGTTTCCAAGAATTGACGAACATTGTGTGATGGAACCGCTCAGATGTTAATTCACAATTGGGTACTTCGTGATTACCGTCGTTACTGTGGAATTACCCAGAGCTTGTAAGGGTTAGAAAATAAGTTAGTTACATTTTAACGTAAAATCGTAATCATAGCAACACGACATGTCGAGGCACATAATTTGATCCGATCAGGTTGCTCAAACCATGACCGGGGCGCTCAATTACATTGAGACTCGAGCTCCCAACAACTTACATCATTGGGTCATCTCAACCGCAAACCACCTGATCTACACATCCTTTGCGTCGCCCGGTTCTCCAAAACAACGAGGCTCTGTTCTACAAATTTCTAGGGTAAACCCTCGAAAGTGTTTTTCATGATAAACCTGGATAGAAAGAAGCCAATCGAACGCCCACGCCCTATTTGCCCAAGTTAGTTCGTGCCCACATCAACAGTGAACTACAAAAAAAATATGGAAGCGCTCAGACTGTTCCCACGGTTTGGGAGAATGTAGACTATACGAACAAAGCAATCAATTTCCAACATAACTGTATTTTGATGAATGTGCCTATCAGAAAATTGCCCAAACTAAAACGAACAAAAAATTACACTTACCGATGGATGTAGTTTTCCAACGTTGTGGGCAGATCGAAATTGATCACCAATGAGATTTGTTGGACATCAATTCCGCGACAAAGAAGATCAGTAGTGATAAGAACTCGGCTGGAGCCACTACGGAACGCAGTCATAATGTTGTCCCGTTCTGCTTGTTCCATCTCGCCGTGCTATGGAGGCAGGTAGGACGGAGAGAAAAGTCGTGGTAAAAGGCAAAGGTGTATTCTGGATGTGGCGAACTTCCAAGAAACATAACGCCGAGAATAGAGGTCAAGTGGTAGAAATGGTTACGGTCCGATAGTTCACAAATTCAAGATAACAGTTACTCAGAAGTGATCAGCTAGAGTCGAAATCGATGTTCAAAATCAACCTAACACAAAAATAGACTGTTAAACAATGAAATATACTAAAGACGACGGGTAGAAAAGTTTGGCCATTCGCGCGCGTACACCAAAATTAATGAATACAAAGTTGCAGATTATAACTCATTTGTAGGTTAGTTTTGAAATTTATCTCAATCAATGGAGTTCGTAAACCAGTGTCGAATTTGAGAGCACCAACTGGAACTGCACGAACTGTGCAGAAACTCAACCTACCTCAAACTCTTAGATAGTATTATAATAGCATAAGGTATGATAACATTAGTATATGCTTAACGGTCGAAATTGGTCAAGAGCACTCGACCGGTTTCGTGGCTGTTGCCATTCATGAGGTATGCCTGCCTGGTGAACTTCGACCACACACACCCATTTATAGGAATGGCAAATGCTTTGAGTTTGAGCGTCTAACTCATTTGTGAGTTAGGTCTGCCATTTATCTCAAACTTAATGGAGTCCGTAAATCGGTGCCGCTATTAGTTAGAGAGTGGTGACGATCGTGAAGCCGGTCGTGTGGTTCCAGCGAATCTTGACTAATAGGCACATATTGTTATCATACTTTATACTATTAACAGATACGATTCGGTTATTACTAATCCAATGTCAAGATTTGTTTATCTGATGCCAATCTTGTTGGCAGAGTGCCCTGCGTTCAATGGGTTACAGTTATGGGCCATTAAGTCACATAAAGTATTATCCTATCAATAGACTTGCTGTGTTAAACAGGCGTTCTGTTTAGTACAGTGAGGCTGCAGGTCTCGTGCTGACCCCATTTCGACACTAATCATACTGACCAACAAGTTTTATTGCAGAATAACTCTTTGACCAACAAGGAACAGTGGAGTAGTGATTCATATGCTCTTTTGTGCGAGCACGGAGGTGGAAGTCTAACACCCAGTTTCAGAAGAGATGCGTGCTAACTTTAATAGGATCGGACCCCGAGCTTCAAAGTAGATCTGTATAAAGATTCAGTGATATGTAGGTGTAGTTTAACTCAAGTGAGTCACTGGCTGAAACTTAGCGTGGCTACTTGATTACGCAGCCATTACGCGCACATCTGCAAACTGAGAGACAAAAATGCGTTGGAAACCAAATACACTTTCACATTCAAAAATATCAATGGCTGAGTCGCCGATAAGGCCAAGTGTATCAGAAGACAAGTCAAGAAGGAACAGAACAACCACATGAAGTAGGTAGGTAAACAGCACGGTCAGAAGATAACTAAGTCCTATCTGAGTGAAATCACGTGCAATGGCTGCACCCTTCAAATCACTATAAGTATAGAGAAAGCAGAATCACAGTGCCTTTCTCCGCACTAATCACACGACGTCACAGGAGGCAATCAGATGTACAAATGTAACACAGGCAGGTGCTTTGGGAGGCGTGTCCATGTATAAATACAGTTCATTCAATGCACGTTTGGACTGAGTGGTACGCTGGGCAAGCCCAAACCGACGGTTCTAGCAAAGGGTAGATTGTGTTTATCCCCTCGTGTTCCTTGACACACAGTAGTGGGTAACCAGTGCTGCACTATGGCCATAAATCACCAAATCAGGGCAATCTTGGGTACTGAGCTATGACTGAGTATTTATGTCGTCAATCTATTTCAATAACGTTTACATAACAATTCTTTTAAAATGGAACCACTTTTTACATTGTCTTCACCCGGATGACGTATGCACATTTTATTACTTTCACGTCATATGATTGAGAAAAATAGATTTAACTAGCAAACTGTTTTTTTTTTCGGTATTATTGGTTTGTAACAGTGGCTTCTCCTTTTATTCACCTTGTCACGGTAGGGCATAAACGACATGATACGACATGTTGAGATTTCGTTTACTGTCATCAGTCGCAAGCTTAAAACATAAGGAAATAGTTGAGGGAAATGTAGTGTTCGGCGTTTCTCAAGACAAGAATTGTAAAGTTGTCATCACAATGAAGGATCACAATGGAGGATCAACGAGTGTCTGAATTAGACAAGACGGTTGAAAATAGGATATTGACAGAAAAGGAAGTTGCGTGGATATATATCTGAAACCCAGCATAGACACCCGAGGCCAACTAGCGCCGAAACTCCTCGAACGAGAGACACTCCATAAGTACACATTCTACGCTTGATCCTGTGCATAAAGGATCGATTAAACTCATTTAAAGTTACCGGTGGAGGTATGCTGATCCAAACTCACTGACCAACGTTATGTGCATAAAGTTGATCAAAGTAACCTATCGGGCTGCAATGGCCCTGACTACGTAATACTATCTATATTTATCCTATGTATACAATCTATGCTTTGCGATTGCGATTTATGGGGGATAAACGCTGATAACAGATGCTAACATTCTGCCATGATACTCAGTTTGGCCCGCGTAGTAAGAAAACACGTCAACATTCTTTTCTTTGGATGTTTTCTTTCGAGTGTCAGTCTGAGATAACTTCGTTGAGGTGGTCTGTGCAAATCCAACAGGAGGTCCACTTGCTGTCATTTTTCGTTCTTCTACGTAGAAAATGATGAACGAAACGATTCACCGGATATACACCCGTATTTGAGGTCATCGTAAACTTGTACCGCGGAAGGTGACAGAACACTAATTTACGGCTATCAAACGTAACGATATAGGTTCAGGATGAACACCGTAGTTAGAACCATCCACATTTGCATCCAGTTGTATTTGCTGGACGGCATCAACGGGTAGGTAGTGAGAAGATACAAAGGTGGATTTTTGGTACTGAGGTTGGCTCATGTAGACCTTGAACATGCATAGCCCCATCCCCTTCAGTCGTTGCGCTTCCTGTTCTCATAGGCTGAAATCGATCAGCAGTTTGTGACCGGTTCTATATGGTTGATCATTACTGCCGAACCAATATATACGACACTGTGCACTCTACCAAAATCCCAAACTTATGGAAGCAGAATCCAGAGTGATCAGCAGAGAACTCGGCAAAGGGAAACGGGAGCAACCAATGGTGAGTTATCAGCCGTAAATCCCGTCTGTCTCTAGAGTTAGTAGTCTTGTAACTTAGTGTTGTATGCTGTTAATTCAAGAGGCACTTATTAAATAAGCCCATGAGTCGTAAAGAGTAGACTATGCAGTTGTCGTCTCGTGAATCCAGAAAACAGTTACGGCTAAGCAGCAGCGTTGTGCTGTAGAATGGGGGGAAATGTACGATAGAAACTGTAGGTAACAGCAGGCGGACACGACTATACGGTGAGACAGTAGACTGCACGATATCAACACACGAACGTAAGCAGGTTAAAGCTCATTTGTCCAATCAGGAAAGTCACAGCATAAATCCAATCAGACAGACAGTCACAAAGTTGCGGGCGCATTGGCGTAGCATGAGCGGTGAAGCACATATGCGGGTCCGCCGCACAGACACAAACGTTGTATGAATATGTACACTAAATAGGACACAGCACAGCTTCCGGTTACGGAAATTACGAAACAGGGCGATTAAAGCGGTTCAGTGGCGCAAACGCTACCGTTGTTTGATTGGGTTGTCTGAAAAGTGACAAGGAGTGAATCTGACACAGAAAGCCGCATGGAAGCTGGCTGTTCTAATTCCCCTTGCAACTTGTTTGTTTGTACGATGTGGGCACTTTGATGCTCATTGCTTGAGGTTATATTTAATGAGTTCCCAGAACGCACGCCCTTTCCTTCTGGTGGTTATGTGACGGCTGAGCATCACTGCTGTCGGTGATATCTCAATGCCAACAGCAGCTTCCTATCGAAAGGTTAATTAGCTTCAAACAACAGGCTATGAGGGCAAAGCGTCTGACGTTCCTCAGAATAGTACACTCCAAGAGAATAAACTGTAGTTATCACTTTAACATGTCTGAAAATAGACAACAGTTTCGAAAGCATTCAGTCCCTAGTGATCACTAACAAGGTGGGGCACAAGTACTTTGACCTAGTTGGGTCTCATCATCACTGCATACTCTAGAGGATCAAGTCAACAAACGGTGGTCCAGACACTTATTTATCAAACTACATGGCCGTGATCATTTGGATCGCATGAAGGCATGTGATCCAATTCCCTCTCTTACAGCATGAAATTCGACAAACATCTGCGGTTGGTCTGTAACGTTACAAGTAATCACTATTCCAATATTTGTCCAGAAGTCGGGGGTTTGATTTCTCTAACGTGGGTGGTACTGATGACTGCTAAAAAGACGGAAACCACTGTCCACAACCCTCTGAAAAACTCGTTAGTTTGCAAGCCATCCGCAGACAGCAGATCGACTTCGGCTTAGAAGAAAAAGAAAAGAGGAAAATTAAGTATTCTTATGAAGTTGAATTATAAATCAGTTGAGAGGTAAAGGACATAATAGCCAGACGACAGCATAGTAACTTACTCGGGAGGTTGTTGAATCAGAACACGAGGTAGCATTTTTAAAAATGGGAGCCACTAACGCAATATTGTGCAACTTGTATCATGACATATTTTGATGATTCTTTACAAGTACTCACAACAGACTGTTAAGATTAGCAAAGCGTGTCAAAATAGTAATTTAAAAAATGAAATGTTAGTCATCTATCAGTACACAGATCCCATGAAGGGGTAACACATGGTGTCTTCTGAACAAAGCTGAGTGCATTGGTCATACAACGTACATGCCATGAAAAGACCGATACAGATTGCGTTTAGGGTGGTGGCCGTGGCGGTTGGCATCACATCGGATTAAACGACTGGATAAACATCCAAATGGAACACAAGAGACAGTCATAAATCAGTTAACTTACTAGCCAATATGAACATATAAAAGACATTCTTTTTAAAAACACTGGGCCTGGTTGTGCGTATGCTCTACTGCAGGAAGCAACTCATTATCTATGGAATTCTACTGAGGAATAAGTACCGGTTTGCTCGCTGTCTCCTGTTTTTTCAGTTCAACTATTAGTTCCAAGTTTCAAGACAAATCCTATGGACAAATAGACGGCATAATCCTAGGATCAACTCCGATTGATATATAAGTCACTAAGCTGGAAAATCAGAACCATAGTGTTTCGAGTGGATTTCCACTATAAGGCATATTGCTAGTTTGAGCAACAGCATTGGATCTGAGGTGATAATTACACCGTAATATTTGTCTGGTAATTGAAGATGAAAAGCACAATTATCTATTGTCTCTTGATATCCGTATTGTTACAAGGTATAATGGTAGCATTCAATGGTCAGTACTTGTAATAAAAATAACAGGTTAGAGAATGCTTGTATTTCAACCGCATCGTTCCGATCGCTGATAAACGTGGTTTGGTTTGAACAGTAATTGAGCAAACTAAATGTGTTTAGTTAGTAGACAGGGTGGAAATTTAGGCAAATAAGTCATAAAATGTGTAGCCAGATAAAGACCATCCTTTTCTGCTGTTGGCAAATTAAGTGAGCCAGTTGAATGAGAACCAGTAAAACTAGAAGTTCATAAACTGTGGTGACTTTTCCCATCCTTCCCTTTAAGAGAGAATAAGTGGGTGTAGTGATAAAGAACCAACTTCAAACAACCAACAATTGGGTTTTTAATGTTACTCAGTGAGTTGTTTTCATACAACTGTTCCCATTTTAACGCGTCTAGTTAAACAGCTGGTCAACAGACAACAATTCACATTGTGGTGGATTTTTAAACCGGAGGTGCGAGTATTCCAACTCTCGGCGGAACAACTCAAAGCGGGGGGAAGGTACGTCCAAAGGCCCATGACGAGCAGATTGCGGACAGCATGGGCGACCGGATGAGTCGTCCCCAAATTAGGCTGGACCAACGGACAAGACATAGCAGATAAAGTGGGACGGATGACCGATTCTGAGTCGTGAGGTCCGCAGCCTGAGAGGTGAACCCGACCTACAATGGCCAACCCATTCGTGAACGATTTCATTTCTCTATGCCAGGTCATCATTTTTCTACCTCGTACTTTTCGTCAATCGGCCAGGTCCTTCGCGAAAAGACCTTAGCACAGCGGAAAACTAACTGACGTCCTTGGCACACTTGGGTTGGAGCTCACTTGTTACTCTTCTAGCTACCCTCATTCCTACCCTCTTCGTTGTTTATTCGACCGCGTATTATCTTCTAGTGAAGCATCATAAACAGGACAGGACTACTGCGTTCACAGTAATCTACACGACGACAAATTATCTTCTTTGATATAAGGAAGCGATGGTCACCAGAAGAAATAGTCTTGTCGTCTGCGTTCAAAACGAACTGTCTAAGATCTTCTTCTTGTCTTGGCAATGTTAGAATCCACGCGCCAACTTCGTTACAATTTCATTGTGATCTGGATCCGATAAATCTAACAGCTTGTTGTAAGTTTTTGTAAAAGCGCGACAAAGTCTGTGAGACATATACCGTTCAGTACAGCGTTACTGACCATACTTTTGACTACAAGCAATTCCCTTGTGACATATAGGGAGATGATAACACTTCACCTGCTCTCGTCAGTCACGGGCATAAACACATCGGAAGATATGCAAAATGCCGGTGGCAACAACAAAAACGCTCATGGTCGGGGCTTTACATACATTTGAGGATGAAGTCACTCTCAAGGCAGACAAACTGTGCACACACAGGGTCGGAAGGTGATTGTTGGTCGGCAAACGTCAGAACACGCGATAAATTTGCACGTGATTCACAGAGAAACAAAAGAGTGCTGGAGGCATGACTGGCAGAAAATTCGCAGTCTACCACTTTTGCTTACCCATACTTCGATATAAACGTGAATGACAGTTGTTGCACAGGATAACTTGAAACTAACCATTGCGGAAACAATAAAATCCCGTTCAGTTAACTCCTGTGTTAGCCACTCCACTTTTCTTCGCGTATTACAGAAAATCACGGCTTGTGTGATGGCAACTGTCTGATATAGATCACACAGGGTTTCTAATTTCCATTCCTCTTGTTCGACATTCACATAGAATTGCCTAATCCCCTCCAGAGTCAGCTCGTCTTTTTTCACCAGAATACGAACGGGGTCAATCATAAAAAGCTTGGTCACCTCAAGCACTTCGTCCGGAATAGTAGCAGAGAGAAGAATAACCTGCGAAACGTCAAAAACAACGAACAAATCGTATGACGTTAAATTGTATCGAAGGATAACTTTAATCATCAGCGATCAGAAGTCAGCGTTCTCAAATTGATTAATACATACACGTATTTTTTTAAGAATACTGTACACACACACCATAAATTAATACCACCCAAGGTGCAAACGTGGAACCATGAGCAGTCGAGTAAGCCTTTTCATAGAAACTAACCGTAAAGAGCTGAATGATGCAAGCTGACAATCTCATACGAATTCATCAGAAAAAGGATGAGTGAATGCTGGTTGGTATTAAACCAGACAACACACAAATTCACTATGAAGTTGATAAATATGCGGTGACGAAACGCTGAATATGATACTTGATACAGGTCAAGTGGTTGGGACAACGATGGCATAACAAGTCTGTGAACCCACTCGTCGCAATAACGACTGAATTCTCCTCGATATTTCAGAAACCGTATCCACAACTAGCTCTCAGCTTATGTGGCTTCGTAGCTCAGCTGACAGAGTGCTTGCCGCGTTTGGATATGCAGTTTCTTACTGGTTCGAATCCAGCCGAAGACCTGATTTTTTAAAATAAGGTCTCTTAAGCGAAAGAAACGGCTCAGTCCGGGGCTATGGTGAGAGCACTATTCATATCTGACTCATTTACTGTAGCAAGCAGTAGCAGGCCGGTGGTTATGGTCAAACGACAGGCAATCGAAGTGTGCCTTAGTTGGCAGTGTGTTTGTGCTCCACGTTCCCAGTTTTTCCTCAGAAAAAGGGCGGCGTCACAACTGTGAAGTTTGGTCTACCGTATTCGACGGGATGTTGCATTAGTACTAAGGCACTCTTACATAAAAACTTGTTAGTGCAATTACGGTTGCTCGACTCTTTCCATTTAACCTATCCAAAATAGTTGTATATGGCAAGACTGAGGCTTTAGTCAGTATGGCAGTCCGTACCAACGAAGTAAGCAAACCGGACAAATGAAACAAATTAAGAGAATAGATAAAAGTTATGTAATTTCAGATAATCTTTACTAGAGAATAGATTAACATGTAGAGGAGTTGTTTGAAGCATAGGCTTACATCAAATGACAGGGGTTTGACATAAATCACAAGAAACAGATCAACCAACCTGCACATCCTGATTCAGTGAGCGAAATATCTCTTGAATTTGGCTTTTGAAACCAAGGCTCAGCATTTCATCAGCTTCATCCAACACAAATATTCGAATGCCCTCAGTGCGCAGACAGCCCCTCTGAATCATGTCTAATACACGTCCGGGCGTTCCGACCACAATTTGCTGACCCATCTGTAATTGTTCCATGTCTACCGAGACTTGCGTACCGCCTATACACGCATGGCACATGACATCCATGTAATCACCGAGGGCAACCATAACCTGCAGTAGACCGAAAGTATAACACAACGATGTATGATTACCATCAAAAATATGTTGCTAGACGTGTTGTCGGACATGTTAGATGTTCTTTATGACCAACTGCAATCAGGTTATCAATATGATAGGAAATAAACAGATTAACTTGGTGCATCAAAAACTTTCACTGAGCTTAAAACACGTAAGGTCACCGATATGAAAATAGTGATTATCACCGTTAAATAGTGTCGTACAGCACAGACCCACCGTCTGAATCTGTTTGGCCAGCTCACGAGTCGGAGCCAAAATGAGAGCTTGACACCGTGGATCGGCAGTACAAATTTGCTGAAGTACGGCTATGCTGAAAGTGGCCGTCTTGCCTGTTCCAGACTGCGCCTGAGCAATCACATTACGACCTTCGATAGACGGTAATATAGCCCTTTGCTGAATAGCTGATGGTTTCTCAAACCCGTAAGCAAATATGCCTCGGAGAAGGCCTTCTTTGAGGTTCATACGATCAAACGAATCACATAAGACTTCTGAATTGCTTTCTACATCATGATTGTCCATCTGGAATAAGGTAAAGAATAAGTTAGAAGCGGATGATGTTCAGTTCAATTCAGTCAGTGAACTTGTTAATGACCAAAACAACAAGGCAGCTCAACAGTCAAGATGAAAATTCAAAAAGCACGCGTCGTCACAAACCATATGTATGCATACACTCGAGGGATGAAATGAACCTAACCCATAAGCGGGAACGCCTTTTCGGTAGTTTACACGAGTTTTGTCGGATAACTTCACAAAGTTAGTTCGGTGGTCTGTTTTGGACCTGAAAAAGACAAATAAATTGGAACGTGCACAACAAACTGCGACGATAATGGCGGAAGGCTTACAAGATCTTCAACTGCTACCAACGGAAACAGAAAACACTTCGCGGTAAGCTAACGCCCACTTGCTGCTGGTTGATTGAAAGTAGGCAGAACATTTGCTGAGCTTGGCGCAACTGGGTGAACAGCGCGGTTCTAATAGAACGACCTCATCAGTTTCAGCGTCAGCATATTCAGCTTTGAATCGTAACGAGTAGCACGGTGGATAAAGCTAACGCTGACAGTCGTCCACGAAATAATACGCTAATAAGTAAAAAGTCATGCAGAAAACACAAAAGCCAACTGAATTTAGCGGCAGCAAATAACAGACACGGGTGCGCCAATGACTGCGAAAAAGTGACACGCTAAAGAATGTTTCCAAACAGCACTGTTGACGGCCGCGAACTCCCCAAGCGGGTAGATGACACCTGCCCACCTTGCTCAGCTGGACAGTCAAGACTCTCAAAGCTCACGATAATGTCCTCGATTGGACAACTTGCGGTTTGCTCACACCTCAGCAGTTAGATCGGACAATGCACAGTGTGGCAGACTTTATATCGGTATACCAAGAACATGACCTAGTCACAGGGAATCCTGCACTTTAATTAATTAATTTAACTGTGCACAACGGCCATATGCCAAGCCAGAAGGTAGTTTGGATAAGGTCGCTAACCACCGAAACGGTGAAGTGGAATAATCTGAGAGAGAAAACCGTTAACAGAATGCCAAAATTAGTAAAACTAGGTGAAGAAATGGAGTGAACGCAGGTATGTCCCTTGAATACCACACATCATCTAGAACAGACTTCCTAGTCAGCAATTTGGTTGGTCACGAGGACCCCAACCGGGCAGGCAACTCCTACCCATTTTTACTTAATGGAACAGTCGGTCTTCAAATCCTGCAAACACGTTGTTGCTTCACCACCACGCAGTATTACACAACCGATGGTGGTCCCAGTATATAATGCCCGGCATGGTCAACGCCCAGCTAACATGCGGAGTACGTGACCCGACAGTCGCAGACTGTGCAACCTGAGTGGTTGACCGGGTGGTCGCGTATCTCCAGCGTTTCTAAATACATCATCACCATCAAAACAGCCATGAGCCTGACCAAAAGGTACTGTGGCTCGGGCCGCCGCTCACCTTAACAGCGACGTGGAATATCCTAAAAGGAAACATTACCACGAAGGTCAACAAAGATTGAAGACTAAATGGAAGAACTAGAAATGGTATGGATACAGGTACGCCATTGACTGCGACACACCGCCACCTCGGATAGCGTCTCTAACCAGCGGTTTGAGTGATCACGAGGACCCCATCCAGGTAGGCGATGCCTGCCCACTTTGTTCAATCGAGCAGTCAAGTTCTTCATATTTAGTGACCACTTTGTTGCTTGACCACCACGCGGTTTCACCCAGCTGTTGGTGGCCTCAGTATATAATGCCCGGTACGGTAAACGCT